>PVJO010008846.1:0-39293 GCA_004026905.1 Hystrix cristata
TGAGGTTGCTGCTCCACCACACTGTCACCAGCAGAAACGAACCGTCTCACTCGGTGCCAGGCGTAGCGTGACGTCCCCGTGTGGATGACCGCGAGTTCTTGGAACACTCCCAACGGCGCGTTCTGGGGCTGCACCGGGGCAGGGACACACTGATGCCCTCACCTGGCAGTGGCTGGCCTGGGATGCAGGTCGGGCATGCAGCAAGGTCCAGGCGGGCACCTGCACAACGGCTGCTGTGCCAGAGATCACACGTCAGGGGATCGAAGCGAAGCCGGCCTTCAGTGGGCACCTTCGTCTTTTCTGGGGGTGCTTGTGGGCTTCTGTGCGTTAATGCTGCTCTCACCCATCGGATCAGCCAGGAGCCGCAGGAAACGGGGCTGTGTATGAGATGGGCTGGGCCTGGCCCAGCACCGCCCAGTAAATCACAGCAGAGTGCCTCGACCCCCCGGTGCTGCCGCTATGGGACGTCACCCGCGGCCCCTGCCTGCCAGGAAGTGAGGTCAACAAGACATATTCGCCGAGCCCTCGCCCTGTGTGGTGTGCTGGGTGCATGTTAATCGTAGCTGTCGTGTCCACAGTCTACCGATGGGACGCCTCAGTGCTCTGGAGGCCAAGACGGGAGGATGGCCGTGGAATGGAGGCCGCCTGGGCTACGTGGTGAAACTCGGTCTCAAACAACAGCAACAACAACAAAGGAAGGCCGAGGGCCCTCCGGAACACGGCCCCTCCCCATCAGCTCGGCCTGGACTCTCCAGGCCCCACCAGAGGCCAGTCCCGGGCTGCCATGCCGCCTGTGTAGTGCGAAGCCCCGGGAGGGTCTTTGTCTGACCCCACCCCCGCCTCAGCCCCATTATGAAGGGAAAAAGGGTTTCCGAAAAAGCCGGACCTGTCACGGTGATGGATAACCTAAATGGGCTCTCCTGCCCGCCAACAGATGTCGGCGCTGAACTCTGTCAGAAATAATTAAACACCTTTCACACCCAAGACAGCAGGCAGGGCAAGGGGGCTGCCCGCGGGCTGGGCCCCGGCCACGAGGGCTGCCCAGCAAGAGGGTGGTGAGATCCTGTCCCCAGGCACGCCACACGGCCAGTGGCAGTGAGGCGGGTGAGGGGCAAGGACAGGAGGGGACACATGCGACCGTGTGCTGGCTTGGCCGAGGAGCCTCAGGCTCCACATCTAAAAATGGGAGTCAAGTGTGGTGGCACACTGTGATCTCAGCGTCGGGGAGGCTGAGGCAGGAGGATCGCTGCGAGTTCGAAGCCAGCCTCAGCTACATAGTGAGTTCAGGGCCAGCCTGAACTACATAGTGAGACCCTGTCTCAAACTCATCTCCCCCAAAGGAGGGGGTGAATGATTAGCCCTTGAAGGTCTCTTCCAAACCAAGATCTCACGATTCCAAGTTTCTGTCCAAGAAACCATGTGGGGCTGACGGAGGAGTGAGGGCTCTTGCAGGGGGCAGACCCCAGTCCCAGATTGACCACTGCAGGAACAGTTCAGGCCCCCCGGGGACTCCCGTCTCGGGGACGACACATGACCTCGCCCCGTCCCACTCAACGTGCAGGAATCACCAGGCCCTGAGCTTGGCGACGCGGGCCCCGGCCAGGTGTTCTGGGGCCAGCAGGCCGGGTCACGTGGTGACCTGCCACTCCCCGCCCGCCCCCCGCCTTACCTGTCTGCCCCCACTTCTGTGATCATTCATTTGTTCTTCTCAAATCTCTTCTCCGAGCACCGTGGTGCCAGGCCTTGTCCTCAGTGCTTCTGACATGGTGGCGAGCGGCCACATGAAAGTCATGACTGCTGCTGGCCACTGGCAGGGAGTGAGATGGGCCAGCAGATACCAGGAAGCCCCACGGGTGGACGGACAGACAGGGGTGTCAGAAGCCCGATTCCCGGGCACACAGGGCTCGGAGTGGAAATGGTCAGAAGACACCAAGACTGGGGAGTGGGGACCATTTCCACGATAGCCCCTCGTCCCACACGGCTGGCCCCGCTGTGCATCTGCTCCTCCCAGGTGGGGGACCAGGCTCCAACCCGCCCCTGTGAAGTCTCACCCGTGACCTTTGTGAACCACACGGTCTCTGAGCACCAAGCCAGGAGCCGGGAAGAGCGGCGGCTGATTTTTCTGTGCGAAGACGGAGGTGTGCACTCCCCAGTGCTGAGGACTGCGCCACAGTGATGGCTACAGAAGGGATTGTGGTCGTGGAGAGATGGCTGGGCCCGCACTGGGGGCTGAGACAGTGAAGCGCGACACAGCCTGGGCACTGGGCTGTCGGGTGAAGGACCTGGGTGAGGAACCCCAAGCACAGAGCACCCGTAGGTCCCTAGGTGCCGGCCCACCACTGCAGATTCTGGAAGGGGGGTCCCTGCACATGGTGACCATGGAGATGGGGTGAGGGTGGGGCCATTTCTCTTTCTCTAATGTTCTCTTCTGCTTGGCTTGATTTTTTTTTTTTCTTGCAGTACTGGGGATTGAACCCAGGGCCTTCACACTGAATTACATCCCTGTCTTTTTTATTATTTTATTTTGAGGCACAGTCTTGCTAATGTTGCCCGGGCTGGGTTTGAACTTGTGATCCTCCTGCCTCAGCCTCCCAGAGTGCTTGGATTACAAGTGTGCACTACTGCACCCAGCTGAGTCCATGTAATTTTTATAAAACTGGTCAGGCTATAATTTAAGAAATGTTTTTAGAAGATGGAGAGCCTGCCTTCTTCCTCAGGTGTCTTCCCAGTGGGCAACCCTGCTTCAAACCTGGTCCTTCTTGATAGAAGTGTTCGCATGCTGCCCAGAAAGCCTTCTCATAGCCCATTTCCATGAGGGCTGCCGGCTTCTCTTCATGGGCAAATCCACATTATAATGGGAGCCCCAACATTCCTTCCGGAAGGGACTTGGCCCTGCACCTCCAGGCCGCCCCCAGAGCTGGCCTCTCCTTGGCAGCACCGATCCCACTGACATTACATAGTCGTTCAGCCACCAAAGTATGAACAAATTGACTATATTTTCATTTGGCTTTTGGTTTCAGCCCCAGTGCTTTAGAATAATGGCCCAAGCTATTAAGCTAACGGTTTGATTTACAAGCTCGTGTGCTCTGAGCACAGGATCAGCCTCCTTTCTTTGTAGAAGACTAACCCTGCTCGGGTCTCTGGGGCCCCGGCTCCCTAACAGGGGCTGCAGACAGAGGTGAAAAAAATGTAGCAGCAGTCAGCCAAGCAGTGACACTTGGAGATGCAGCTGATTAGTGAAAGCTGCTGAATCTAAGAAAAGGATTTTCTTTTCCACCTTTAAGCTCTCTTACAAATCATAGCTGGCTGGAAAGTTAACTCTCTGTTAAACCCCCAGAGCGGGCTCCTTCTCTGTCCACCCCCCCATGGCCTCCGCCTTTCTGAAGAGCGTCCCCTTTACCCCAGTGCATGCCCAACCCCAGAGTCACACTCTCCAGACCAGGGAAGGATGCATGCCACCACATCTGGTGTCCCTCCCCAGGGTCTCACGCTGGCAGTGTATTTTAAGAATCCTGTCGCTCTGGCGCATTGGAATAAGAATCATCCTATGTTGCCACGTAGGGCGCTGCGTGCAAGCATGGGATGTGTCACACTGCAGAAACAGGGCGATGGGAAGGATGATTCAGAGGCCCTGATGCGGCTGACATCCCTCCCTAAATACAGATGCCCCCATTATAACCCGCTCTGTATGCAGAAGAGCTGACTCGCCCAAGGGATAAAAGCTGTGTTTCATTGGTCTTATATAATCTGGCATCTCAGAGCTAATGAATTTTTAAGCACCTGCTCAGGAGGTGCCATTGCTGCCCAAATACGGACAAGTCACAAATGGCTGGAGCTGAAGGCCTAGGATGGGAAAAGAGGGGAGGAGGTCAGGAGGGGAACTGTGGGCTGCCCACGGTGGGGCCGGCACGGTGACCGAGGAAGGGGCGAGGCTGGCACTTCCGCAGGCCAAGTCCTGCAGCCTGGTGTCCCCGGCCCACCTTGATCCAGCCAGCTCTTGGCGAGTTTCGGTTTAATCCAGAGACTCTTCTCCTACAGGGTGGGAAAATGTTTTCGCTTTTGTTTTGAAAATCACCCAGAAAACTAGAGGAACAGCTTGTTTTAACACACGCGGTTCAAATCTCTAGAGACCGTGAGAGTGTCATGATGAGATTCTGGAGTGGATGAGACTTTGGGGTCCCTGATTTCTTCTTCTAGCTCATCCCCAGGAGAGTCTCCGTAGCTCCAGGAGGAGCTGGGCTAGCGCCTGCCCCTTTTGAAATAACTTCCTCAGCATCCCTTGAATGTCTCTGCAAGTGTCCCTGCTTGTCAGCCTGTCACCCAGCCCCAAGGCCATGGAGTGACGGAGGCCCCATGCTGCCCAACACATGGCCAGCTGCAGAGAAACAGCATGTGATAGTTGACCAGGATAAACTCGGAGTTCACGAAATGAACCAAGATGCTGCAAGGAACCAACACCCCATTGCTGGTTTCCCTGGGAGTCGCGAGGAGTTCGGGCATCGGGGACCACCGCGGAGGAAGTAAGGCACAATGGAGGCTTCCCAGTCTCTTGCTCCCTTCCTCTGCTTGGGAATTCTGGAAAGTGGTGCCACAGGGTGGCACATGCGGTCAGTGGGACCAAATCCCATGCTGGAAGGGTAGCGGGCAGAAGTGACCGTAAAGACAGCACTTGCAGATGACAGCCACACCAACAGCCCGCCTGTCCCAAGTCCTGCTTGGGTGCCAGCCTGGGCGCTGATGCAAGTTACCCCACGTGACCCCACGTGGCCCCACGTGGCAGGGGCGGTCACCCGACTCAGAGTGGAGGAAACTGAGGCTCCAAGGCTGAAAGTCACGTGTCCAAGCTGCAAGGCTGGAGCAGGGACTCTGTCTGGAGACCTCGGGCCCTCGAAGAGCCGCTACACGCTAAGAATTGCGGCTGAGGTCAGGGGCCAGTGGGCTACCTGCAGGATGCGGGAGGGAGGTAGGTGAAGATCGGGAGTGAGGCTTTGATGGGCATCCGGAGGGTTGTGGCCAGCCCTGCTCCGGCTGATTTTAAGCCGGTGCAATAAACTGCACGTTTCCCACTGCCCTGAAAGCCATTAGACCTTGATAAAGTGCTCAGCATCTTTTAAACTGCAGTTTGGCTCCAAGGCTAAAGAGGAAAGAGGCCGCTGATCCAGATTTTACGTGTGAAAGCAGGAGGCAGATGGAGCGAGGAACGGGGTACAGTCTGCTGGCTCGGAAGCCTCTCGGCCTGGCTCCAGGCCCCAGCCTGCCCCACGGCCACCTGTGTGCATCTGCAAAGTGGGCAGCATGGCAGACAGGAGCAAGTGCAGTCCTGCGTATTCGGTTCGTGGCCCAGGCCTGGCACGGGAAGGGCACACAGCAGTTGGATCTCCGGGCTGGCCGGGGCCCTGGCCACTGTCGCATAGATGAGCTGTTCTGGGCCTGGGGTCCTCCGAGGACAAATGTCCACTGCAGATTCCAGGACCTCGACCTCACCACACCTGCGTTTCCTGCAAGCAGCTCCCCCGCTCCCTGGGTCCACATCCATGGCACGCTCACACAGGTGTGTGAAGTCCACCTTTCTGGGGGGACTGGGGCAGCAGGGCTGCACTTCTCTTGCCTGCAGGGGCCTGTGAGAGGAGACAAGCCTGCTGAAGACGGGCTTTGTTAAGCGGTCCTAAGGTTCGTGAGCTTCGGTCTTAGCAGGCTTGGGCTGCTTTACCGACAGACCTTTATTCCTCAGGTTCTAAAGGCTGGAAGTCCAAGATGGACGTGCCAGCATGATGCAGGGCCTCTTCCTGTCTTGCAGCCGGCTGCCTTCTCGCTGTGTGCCCACAGCGCAGAGAGAGCAGCATGGAGCCCGCTGGTGTCACCTCTCGTAAGGGTGCTAATCCCATCCTGGGTCCCACCCTCATGACCTCCTCTGACCCCAGACACCTCTGAAGGACCCGCCTCCAATACCATCCTACGGGCATCAGAACTTCCACACGGTTCAGTCCAGAGCAACTTCTTTCTCGAATTCAGCCCAAATCTACCGCCCTCCACCTCCCACCTCCTGGTCACGTCTCGTGCTTCTGGAGCCGCGTAGAATTGGCGGCTCCTTTGCAAATTCCCGGGTCAGACTCTGTGTCCCCCCACAGATGCCAGGTTCTCAGCGACGCCCCAGGCAGAGCTGTGAGTGTTGGGAGGAGGAGCCCTGACTGACAAGGACAGCAGACCACCCAGATGTCGTGACCTCTGCTGGTCAGTGCCGTGTCCTCTGCCTTTATCCCCCGCCGTGAAGATCTGTCCATCAGAACTGCACTTCCATGTATTTTTGAACAAAACTGTGGTTGAAGATATTCTGAATCGCTGAATACAAGACTGAAAATTCCCTGCGGGTGGGCAATTCCAAGGAAGAGTAGCAGCAGGAATTGTGTTCCCCTTTCAGTCATGGCAGCAGTGGCAGCCAGCACGTCTAGAACCCTGCTGCTCCGGGTGCCGGGCACCGTGCCAGCCGCTGGGCAGATGGCCACGTGGGATGGGCAGAATGACCTCCCCTGTGTAGGCGAGAAACTGAGGCTGCTGGCCACACGTCTGGAAAGTGATGGGGCTGAGATGGGAACTTTGATCTGTCCGACTCAAAAACCTGTGTTCCAAACCATCAGGAGCTGGTCCCTTCTGTTGTGCAAAAGACATGTCGACGGGACACAACGTGCTCTTCTGTGCCCAGTGTGGTAGAAACTGGGTGCAAGTTAGAATCTCCTCAACTTGGGGACCTGAGAGCTCTAACAGCCTCTACTTTACACAACCCTTGAATTTCTATTTCATAACCATATGCAATCCACTGAGTACTACAGATCACTTAGGAGGAAACAGGGTGCAAATATTGAAGAAGATAAAACACTTAGAGTTTAATTAAACAAAATAAATGGAGAGAATCTTCAGGATGCTTTTGGGTCTCAGGCACATTTTTAAGGGCTGTTGTCTTATCCCAAGCTCTTAACCCATCCACCCATCCATGTGTCCACCTATCACCCATCCATCCATCCATCTATCTGTCAAGCCATCATCCATCCATCTATCCTTCAAGCCATCTGTCAAACCATTATCCATCTATCCTTCCATCCACCCATCCATCCATTCAGGCATCATCCATCCTTCCATCTATCCATCCTCCCATCCACCATCCTTCCATCTAGGAACCATCCATCCATCCTTCCATCTATCCTTGCACCTATCCATCCTTCTATCCTTCAAGCCATCTGTCAAACCATTATCCATCTGTCCTTCCATCCACCTATCCATCCATCCAGGCATCATCCATCTTTCCATCTATCCATCCTCCCATCCACCATCCTTCCATCTAGGAATCATCCATCCATCCATTTATTCATCCTTCCATCTATCCACCCATCTGTCTATTCATCCATCTGTCTACTCATACATCAATCATCTATCTGTTTGTTTATCCAGTCAACATTTGGTGAGTGTCGTCTGGGTGCCCCTAACAGCAGCGTTACCCCAAGACCCTTGGAGGTCTCCCCTCTGTTGACGTCCCTCAGCGTGGTGTCCAGAATACAGCACTGACACTCTCCTTGTCCACTTAAGGCCACTTCACTCTATGATTCCTTCTTGTGACTTGACAGAGTCGGCCCCGTCAACCACAGAGAGGTTCCAGCCACTCTTAAAGGACACCAGAGGAAATTCTTCCTGATCATTATTTCCATTAAGAGAAGAGAAGACTAACAATCCCACCCCCACTGCAGCTCACCCCACTCCAATGGACCGAGACACCAAAGTCTGAGTGTGTCCCCCGTTGCCTGGGCAGTGACTGGGGAGCTGCTGATGAATAAGCGATCAGCACTGATGGGCACTGTGCGGACAGCCCAGACAAGGACTTGATTTGCGCTCGAGCACAAAATCAAAGAATATCAACTGAGGCACAGGACGGCTGGATAACCACCTTGTGCTACCTGCGAAAGCACCGCCAGTTAAACGTCCAGAGAAAGTGATTAAGGAATCCCCGTTGTCCAAATTCGGCAGCCAAATTTGGAGCTCTGGAGTTTGAAGCTCACCGGGGATCTTGTGTCTCCTCCCAGCCTGATCCTTCATCAAAATGAGCAGCGGAGCCCCGCAAAGGGATCTGCCGTGTGCCTCCCCCGGCTGTGCCTCGCCCGCCCGCCAGCACCCCGTGGGCTGGCCAGTGTCGTCTTGTCACAGAAGCAGTCAGCGGCAAACAAGATCACTGCTTTGTGAGCTGGAGGTGAGACTGTTATACAAATACACAGGCCTCTCCCAGATGTGGCAAATGCCAATTAATATTTATCGAGTACCCACAGTGTACATGAAGCCGAGAATCAACATGCAAAGCCTACGGTCCCTGGCATCGGGGCGTCTACACTGCGGTTTGCACTCAGATTCTACATGCAGACTGACGCCGGTATACTTGGGGCAGGTGCTACACTGGGAGGGCCACAGGAGCTGGGGCTGGCGCTTACACAAGTGGCTTCTTCTCACTGGGACAAGAGAATTCTCCGCTCCGTGGCCTCCACTGTGGAGAGGGGACGCTGCTTAGATGGCCCAGGTCGCTGGGCTGTGCCTTTCGCAGACTCCCCGGAAGGGTCTCTGCCCACACGTCCCCTTCACCAAGTCCTTCCTTCTTCACTCCATTCGAGCTTGAAGGACATGAAAAGTGCTGCCGTGCACTGGCAAGCAGGGCCCACCATGACCTTCCAAGTCCTGAATTCAGTGTGGGGTGGGCAGGCGACTGCAGGAGCGGGGCCTCCCACTGTGATGCCCCTTCCAGCCCGCACCCCGGGGCCCTCCAGGATAGCCAAGCTGACTCTAAGAAGGGCACCCCCCTCCTGGCGGCTGGGCTTCACCAGCTTTGTTGACAACCGCACTGAAAACAGACCTCGCCGCCGCCTGAGCCGTGTGAAGTGCCTGTCTCCCATTCACTCCTCCTCCAGACAGTTTTTGAAAGGCAGGAGCCCGTATTCCCACCCCCGGCCCACCACCGGTCACGCCGAGGGAGAGGGGCACAGCCCGGGCGAGCGGCCTGACGAGCCTCCTCACCTGGCCCCACGGTGCACCGCCTCCAATTAAATCAAAATGGTTTGTTTTTAATGGTCTTTTACACTGACAAGTGGGCGATCATTTTGGGCCCACTAGCTGTCAGGGAGCAGAGGCAAATCCTCCGTTGATAATGCCCAATGCTTCCAATTAGGAGCCGCGGCCGCTCCTGGCGCGCTAACGATTCCCCAGCCGCCCCCCAGGCCCCTTTGGCGCCGGCTGTTTCTTCTGCCTCCTCCGCCGCAAATTACTGACACAAAACGGAAGGGCCCGCGTCTCCTCCGCCACGCCAGGCCCGGGCCCTGTTGGGTTTAATGAGCCGATGGAAGTTTAGTGGCTCCGGCGCTAAATTCTTTTCTTGTTTGACAGCTGCTCGGCTAAGGCGAGTGTTGACCTTATAAAAGATTTAGTGTTTCTCATTATTTTCTGTCAGGCTTCACAGTGATGGCTGGGCGCTTATCATTTGCATCCTGGGTGTGTGTGTCTGTGTCTCTGTGTGTGTGTGTGTGTGTGTGTGTGTGTGTGTGTGTGTGTGTGTGCAGGGGGCTCTAGGGTAGGGATGGCGAATGGGATGGGGACGGACAGGGTCTTTCTTTCTCTCCACGACTCGCATTTGGCCTCTTGGCAGCTGCTTCCCGTGTGACATTCTTCCCGGGCCGACATGTTTCCCAGAGAAGCCAAGTTACGAGCCCAAGATGACAACGGTGACTATTTGGAGCCCCATCCCGTGCGCCCTGTGGTCGGTCACCTCCTGTGCACAGGGGACCACAGCCAGGCCAGGGACAGGTGCTGGCAGAGAGACTGGCCAAGCCATTTGGGGGCTGGGGACTATTTCAGAGCCTCCCTCTTTCCTTAGAGGCCCCAGTTAGAGGTGTCACTGGGCCTCTGTCTCCCCTGTGCGAAGATGTAATGGTTTTAGAAAGCAGGGCCCTTATAAAGAATGGCCCATGTTCTCCTCCCTTGAGATGATCATGGGCGCAATTGTTAGTGCTTATTTGGTTTTGGCGCCCTCGCCAGACCCGGGCCACTCTCTAACTAACAAGGCTCTGGGGGCCCACGCCAGTGCCCCTGCCAGCCTCCTCCACATTCTCCCCTCACCCGCACCCACCACCCATCCCGGGGGCAGGCGACCCCAGGTGGCCTGGGGAGGAAGAGATCCGTGTTCTACACTGTCACCAAGGGAGACTCTGTTTCATCCCCTGTGGTGTCGCACGGTCCTCTCCCACCTGTGTCCGCGGCAAACCTTGCTAATCCGCCCCAGCACCGAGACTTGGAATATTTAGTAACAGAACACGGCCAGCAGCCACCAGGATTCATGGGATGAAACAGTGCCGACTCCCCATCCCTGCCTCACAGGGGCCATTTGAGACAATGGTTAGGTGTCCTAAATTCTGTCTTTTTATGATATGTATATAAGAGGAAATAACATGCAGCTCACTATAGAAAAATGGATACACTGGACATCGCCAAAGTGAAAAACGTCTGTGCTCCAAATGATACTACGAAGAAAGTGAAAAGAAAACCTACAGAATGGGAGAAATATTTGCAGATATATGTCCGATCGGGACTTTTGCCTATGGATGTAGAAATTACTCTTCTAATTTATAAGAAGATAAGTGACCCCATTCCAAATGGCAAATGCTCCGATACGCACTGCTCCAAGGATGACGCAGATGACCCACAAAGACAGGGAGACATGCTCAGCAGCAGGGGCCACTAGAGAAAGGCAAGCCACTGTGCCCACCATGACGGCTACAAGGAAAAGACAGGTAGTCACAAGGGCTGACAAGGATCTGAAGAAACAGAAGCTACGTGTGGTGGCACACGCCTGTCATCCCAGCACTCAGGAAGCTGAGGCAGGAGGATTGCTGAGTTGGAGGCCATCCTGGGCTACATCATAGTGAGTTCGAGATCAGCCGGGACTACAGGACAAGATCCTCTCTCATTTAAAAAAAAAAAAAATTGAAGAAACAGAACACCCATATGTTGGAAATAGAAATGGGACCTTCATTTTGAAAAATACTTTGACAGTTCTCCAAAAGGGCAAACACATAGCCCAGTAATTCTATGTCCCCAAGAGACAAGAAAACCAACACCCACACTAAAACTTGTACACAAACAGTCCTAGCAGCGTTGTTCACAATAATAAAAAATGAAACAACTCAAATATCCTCCTACTGATAAAATGTGGCCCATCCGTTAAAAGGAAATATTATTTGGCCACAGAAAGGAATGAGGGAGGTGTGATCCAGGCTGCAACCCGGATGAACCTTGAACACTATGCTAAGCAAGAGAAGCCCATTACTGAAGGCCACAGTTGTAGGATTCCGTGATATGAAGTGCGCAGTGCAGACGAGTCCACAGATGCAGGGACTGGACTGGGGCCTGCGGGCGGGGCGGGCTGCTCCTGGGCAGCAAGGGTGATGAAATGCGCTACCCTCCGGTCACGCCGGTGGGTGTAGAGCTCTACGAAGATACCGAAATCATTAATCCCTGCACTGTCAGTGGGTGAATCTCAATATAATGCTGGCGCCCTGGTACATATCCACCACAAACAGCATCCTTGCACAGTGTTGATTTCAACAGCTGTGGACCGGCATCGGCAGATCCTTGGGAATGATGTAGAGGCGCCAGTGCAGCTCCTGGAAACAGCAAATCAATTCCCATGTTTTCTTCGGCCCCAGGAAGTCCCTAAGTCCAGACCGGGTCTTACATCCGGGCTTTGCTGCTGGGCCTCCTCGGACCGGTGTCCTAGCCATTCTGTAGTCCCAGCACTGGGGAGGCTGAGGCGGGAGGATCACCGTGTTCTAACCACCTCTCCTGTCAAATGAGGGTGGCCAGCCTTCCTCTCCACTTTCGGAGGTTCATTGCTGCTCCCCGATCCCCTGATCGAGGCAGGTACAGGTGCCATTTCAGAGCCGACCTTCAGCCCTTGTGGAGAGGCAGGAAGTTTGTTTTGGCAGCCCAGGCTTGGATGTTCTTTGAAGCCACAGCATGTGTCAGCAGGGAGGGTCAGGCTCTGTGTCCTTGCTCCATCTATTTTTGGACCACAGAGAAATTAGAGCTGGTAGCAGAATAACAATTTAGGGGACCAGATGTCTCAGGAGAGACTGTTACCCTCATTAATTACTTAAACTACAACCGCTACATCAGAGCTTAGAATCCAGCCTGCCTCCGACCATGCCTTGCGTGGATTCGTGTTCTTCCGGGGCCTCTGACCTCCAGCTGCCCCGAACTTGACAGAAATTACTGACCTGGGACTGATCCATAATTTCCAAGTGCCCTCATTAGAGGAGACAGACTCTCAATCTTTCACAGCAAAATCTCTCTCCCAGTCACCTGAGCAGTTGTCACTTAAAAAAAACTAAAATCTCTGCACCTGTCATTTTTTTCCTAAGCTCTTTGGCAGATTTCCTTTTCTTTCTTTCTTTCTTTTTTTTTTTTTTTTAAGCTGGCTATTTTTCCTCCGAGGCCTCCTTTTGGCTTCCCAGTCCTCAGACCCGTCTCCGGAAGGCTCGCTGTCTGCCTGGGGACCTTCACGTGGCTGATGTGAAGGGGTCAGTTTTGTTTCCGTCTTTTTTTTTTTTTTTTTCATGACAGGGACTCGCTGTGTAGTTCAGGCTGGCCTTACAACCCTCCTGCTTCAGCCTCTTGAGTGCTGGGATTACTGGCGTGCACCGCCGCGCCTGGCCAGGTGTTTCTGCTTAACCAAATTCATACACGTGCTTGAACAAGGCAGGAAATCACTTTGTCTATCTTAAATCTTTCTTCTAAATAGCGTCACACTTGTGTTCCATTCTGTGACTGTTCTCTGTAACTTGGTTTCCCCACAACCTCGTGTTTTCGAGCCTTATCCACACTGCTCCAGCTAAATTGGAGCAGCAGTGTCCAGCAGGGTTTGTGTGATGCTGAAGCTCGCCGTGTCCAGCCTGCCAGGCCACTGAGGACTTGCAGTGTGGCGGGTTTTAATCTTTATTACATTTTAGCTCACTGAGATTTGAACAGCCACAGGGGGCAGGAGGGGGTGAGGGGCTGCCCTGGCGGACGGAGCCTTTCTGGAGGCTCCACTGTCGGAATTCATCGGCTTCCACCTGCCGGGTCCCCCTGGCTGACATGCTCTTCTGTATCGGGTCACCATGAGGCTGCCCCGCATACCTCCCGAAGTGAACATCCAAGAAAGTGTCTCCAGGCACTCACGTCAACATGGACTTCTGGCTCGTGCGTGGGCATGGATCCCGCCCTCCAAGCCTACGCCCCCTCTCAGGTGGCTGTATAATGAACACCCTCGTAGTAGGGGACAAGCTCCCACTCACGGTTCAGACTTGTCACTGTTATTACCATCTGTGGCCCCGAAACGCTGTCTGCTTGCTTTGACGTGCTGTTTCCCCGGCACCCTTCCCTCTGGTTCTGAGTCCCTGAAGGACAAGTCTGAGGCTCTTCAGAATAAGCCAGTGCCATTGGCTTAATACTTAGCACAACTATAACTGGAGAGTTAATTGTGTAATTATATTTTTGTCACCAGGGTCTGGTCCCATGATAGCAGGAGCCTCCTAAATTCTCACTGTATTTAAGTGCCCAACACAATGTCTGGTACATAGTAGGTGGTCAACAAATGCTCATCAAATAAGAGAATGAATACGGAAAAGAAAGGACAACGGCTACGCATCTGCAGGGCTGAGCCGCGTGCTCCTTCATGTGGTGGCCCCGGCTCGCCCCCGACGAGGGTTTCCCCACTGACAATGGAGTGGGCTTTCCTGGGAAGCATAAAAAGCCAAACCTCAACAAATACCCAAGGTCTGATGGTGCAGATTCCTTTGGAACCACAGAAAGTAAATTAAGAATCAGTAAGAAATGCAACTGATAAAATGGCCTGGAAATTTAAAAGCCTACATATAAATAACTTTGAGATCAAAGAGGAAACCCAAACAGAAATTAGATAGAAACCAGATTAAAAGGATGGAGCAAAAATAAAGACACTGCGAATCTGTGAGATGAGCTAAGAGGCCTTGGAAGAGCAGTTTCGGAATAGAAATGCTAATATTAGAAGAATAAAGACAAAAAGATAATTGGCCAAGCAGACAGCTCTGTATGCCAGAAAAAGAACTGCAGCACCAACTCAAAGAAGGGGGAAAGGAAGTAAGAGGTTAAGAACAAAGTTAATGAACTATTAAGATGCTGAACACGCACCTCTCCTGTGACCTGAGGGCTGCTCCCCTCCCTGCCCCAGCTTGCTGCCCCGCCCCAGCCCAGCCTTGCAGCTCGCTCTGTTTCCTCTAATTTGCCCTGATTCCTCCCACCTCAGGGCTTCGGTTGCTCCCCACTGCCTGGGACATTTTTCCTCCTCCTTTCCTCCAGGCGAGCTCCCCCTTCGTCCCCAGAGAACCTTTCTGCCCATAAAGTTTGAGTCCCGACTCCGCAGTCGGAGCCAGTAGCTCGTGCATAACCGTCTTTTGACAGCGGTGTGCCCAGTGTGTTGAGCGACTTTCTCCCAGGACCTGGCTAGGCGTGTGGACCTGGCTATCTTGCTCGCTGGGGTATCCGGGCACTTGTGGGAAGCGGTTTGGAGCTGGCCTGTTCAATGGGACCTGCTCCTTCACCCGCCGACCGACCAGGGCTGTGGGCAGGTTGGTGGCGCCGCCTCTTATTTACCTGCGTTGACCTCCAGCGCCTCACAGCTCATTCAGCAGAGCTGTCTCCTGCCAAAGCTACTACAATTTCTTAGCTCCAGGCAGAGACAGACCGCAGATGGCTTAATTTAGAAGCTTCGCAGAAGGAATTCCTTACTCCACGGCTCTTCATCTGCGGGCTCCGGGGGGCCGCGGGGTTGTGACCACACAGGGCTGGAGGCCTGGCTTGCACCGAGGCCCCTCGCATGACTGAGCAGGGGACGTGCGTGTGCGTGCGGGACAGGGGCCGTGTGTGCGGCGCTGCCTGTGGCTCTCCCTGCCTCGCCAGGAGCAGTGACTAAGTGGCGGCGGCAAGCTCGCCTCCAGCCCTGCAGCCCTGGGTTCAGTCTGTGAAACCTTGGGCAGGTGACAGAACCTTCGGGGACCGGAATTTTCCCATCTGCAAAAGGGAGCCAAGGGGGTGCCGATCTGTTCAGCATGGTGTCCTGGTGCTGCCCAGCAGTGACAAGGAGGAGCTGTAGGGCCAGGTTTGCAGACAGGCCCCTGGCTTTGGGTTTGGGGTGCGGGGGTCCCTTGGGTGCATAATGAGAGTCATCAGGCCTGGTCACTAAGCATGTCCTTGGTTCTGACCTCCAGACTTGGGGACACTCCAAGCCTGCGGTACGCAACCCTCCTGCTTCAGCCCACACTATTTCCCCTGCAGCACCCTTCTCCCGAACCCTTCATTCCAACCCTTCCGGGCCATATTCAAGTCGCATCTGGTCAGAGAGATCGTCCCCAGCCGTCGAGGTCAGGTGACTCCTGTCCACGCCTTCACACATGGCTCAGCCAGCCACCCTCACTTACACATTCTGCAGTGCCTGACCCCACGCTGGGCGCTCGGGGTCCCCCCAGGCACAGGGAGCAGATCTGCCCTACTTGACTGTGGGACCGCGCACAGGCTGGAATGAGCTGCTGGGTGAGTTGGTGCCTGGACAGGAACTCATCAGCTTTGGAGACCACAGAAGACCCAGGGGAAGCGGAGCTGGGGTCCTGGAGTACAAGCCGCATAAGCTCGGCTGTCCCTGGCGCACAGTAGATGCTTAATACGTCTCCTAGGCAGATGGATGAATGAATGTCTCTGCTTCAGGGAAGTTATGTCAGTGCAGACTGCAAAAAGAAAACATCAGCCGGGCATGGTGGTGCATGCCTGTAATCCCAGCAGTCGGGAGGCGAATGCAGGAGGATCGCTGTGAGTTCCAAGCCAGCCTGTGCTACATAGCGAGACTCTGTCTCCAAAAACCAAAACAAACAGAAAAACACAAAAAAAATTTCTAATTCAGGTGCCCTTTTGTCCTGTGTTCAGCTGGGCAGCTTCTTAAGGCCTCCATCGTCCCACTGCCCCCTCGGGAACTGAGTGCGAGTGAAGGCCGAGCCTCTGACACCACACACCATTGCTGCCACCCACCGCTGGCCCTGGCCACTGGCACCCTGTGGGGCTGGCCTGCTGGAGGGCTTCCATAAACAAACAGCAGGGAGCTGGAAGGCTTAAAGCAATAGAAATGTATTCTTTCACATGTTTTGTGTTGTTGGTTTATTGAGACAGAGTCTCGCTGTGTAGCTCAGGCTGGCCTCAAATTTGCAGCAATCCTCCTGCCTCAGCCTCCTGAGTGCTGGAGGTACAGGCATGCACCATCATACCCACCTGTCTCACAGCTCTGAGGGACAGATATCCAGAACCAAGGCCTGGACAGGGCTGCACTCCCTCCTGAGACACCAGGGAAGGGTCCTTCCTGCCTCCTCTGGCCTCCAGTGGCTCCTGGCATCCCCAGGCCCTGGCCCACCACTCCAATCTCTGCCTCCGAGTTCACACAGACTCCTCTGTGTCTTCCTCTCTTACAAGACCCATGTCCAAATCACAGCATCTTACATCTCCCTTTATGTATTTGTTAAAAATGTTTTGAAAACTAACACTATTACACACTTTAACGCACACTGGCTTTGTTTATATGGGGATTTCTGTTTGGAAATAAAATTGATGGACAGAGAATCAATTGCAGGCCTTTTGGAATAAAAATAGGTATGTCTACCAAAAAATAAATTTAAAAACAACACGTTGTTGGGTTTAGGGCCCCCCTGAGCCGAACTACGTCTGCAAAGACCTGTACTCCAAAGAGGGCCACATCTACCAGTTCTGGGGTCAGAACGTGGAGGTCACCATTCAGCCCCTCTGAAGGCCAGGGAGGGACGTTGGGGACAGCAGAGACCAAGTCCCAAAGCTGCGCTTCCAAGTGCAGAACCAGCAGGACTCAGGAAGCAGAGAGCAGAGAGGAAGCTGCCCAGGGCTCAGGGGAGGGCGCAGACTGGGTATAACATTTCATTCATGCCAAATGAACGAGCTCTGGAACTGTGCGGCAGGCTGGCTGTCATCCAGAGTCTGTGCGTATGAACTGCGCACTTATAAATGCCAAGAGAAGGTGGGCACGGAGGCCCACGTCGGTAATCCCAGCACTTGAGAGTCTGAGGCCGGAAGATCGGCATGAGCTGAAGGCCAGCCTGAGCTACACAGTGAGTTCAAGGCCCACCTGCACTGCATAGACAGACACTGTCTCAAAAAAATAAAAAGAAAGTTTTTGCCAAGAGGATAAACCTCATGCTAATTACTTGTACCAAAAGAATAAAAAATAAAAATAAAAAAAAAATCCTATTCTTAACAAGAAACCAACAGAGCAAAAGGAAATTTGGAAGTGATCGATATTTTTATTGCCTGGGTTGTAGTGATGGTTCGTGGATGTAATGTCCACGCTCAAGTTGTGCCCATTTGCTGCAGTTTTCATATATCATTATATCCCAGTAAAGCTACTAAAATTTTTTAAAACAAGAAAACTATCGCAGTGACGTTGTAACCACATGGAAAGTTATCTGGACATAACGTCAAGCCTGGTCCCGTCAGAGTCACCATTATCACTATTAGGAAAACACACGGGGAGGAAAGGCCTGTTCTAACAAAGGCAGACAGCGCCAGGCCAGAGGCAGCCACGCGGGAGGAACTCTGGGCACGCCGACCGCCGAAGGCCGCAGAGACCCGCACTGCCACCCGCCGGGGACACGAAGGGCCCCCAGCAAGCCTGTTTTGCTGCTTCTCTCTTCTCCGTCCCTCAGGGAGGCGACCTGGAGGTGAGCTGAGGACAAGGTCGGGTTTGATCGGTCACAGTGGGTGCCGGGGGCCCTGGCCTGGGGGGTCGGGAGCTGCGCCCTCGGGCAGGCTGCTGCTGGGGGCCTCCTGAAGCCTGCGCTGTTCGGGCCGTGAGGACTGGCAGGTGTTTCCGCAGAGGATGGGCGTCCACATCCCCGCAGCATCCCTGCACGGTCCACGGCCACCAGAGAGCAAAGAACACAGCCACCACGTAGCTTCCGCAGCCTCCTTTCCAGCTCACAGCGCCAGCGGCTGAGGCAGAATGTTCTGGAAAGAATCCAAACCAGAGCGCCTACAGGAGGGCAGGGGCCTGAGGCAGAGTTGCAGGGCCAGCCCTGAGCCAAACCTGCTGTGGCCTCGGTCTCCACATCTGCAGTGGGACGGACATGGGCCCATTTCATTCTGCTGGACACCCAGCACGGGGCCTTCTCCCTGCTTCCTGTTCCTATTTTACCCTCATCTCATGTTTCTGTCTTCTGCCCTTTGTCTCCTTGAGGGGACCACAGCACTGTGGGGCGAGCTAACTGCCCCAGGCAGCTGGCACTGGCGCCTGGGGACACGGGTCCTGCTTTCTCCTGAAGTTTCAGCAGGCTCTCGCTGCTCCCGCAGACCCTCCGCCCAGGCACGGCGTCCTCGGGACCTTGACCCCGCCGGGCCCAGGCCAGCACGCACGCGGCCCGCTCCTTGCCGCCTCCGAGCCCCTGTCGATCTCTCTTCTGGGGATGCACCCTGATCCGCCAGGACTGGGCCTCACCGCCCACACGCTGCCCCGCCGACCCCAGCGAAGCAGTCCCCCCGTGTCCCGCTGTCCCAGGAACGTGCGAGCTCCACGAGGGTTCAGCCTGGTCTCCCTCCTTGCCTGACACAGAGGTGTGCTCGGCAGGTGTATGGATGGACAGACGGACGGACAGACAGGTGGTGGACGTGTAAGCCGACAGGGAGCCCACACCCCGTCCAGCCCGCGCCTCCCTCGGGTTATCCCGAGGGAAAGCCGTGTCAGTGGTGTGGCGCCCGGGAGCGGCTGGGATTTTCCTGTGCTCGGAGGTGGGGTCACAGACACAGTGGACACCGGGAGACAGGCGCGGCTTTCACCCGCCGCCGTATCCTGAGCGGGAAGGGCAGGCTGAGGGATCGAGGGCATCAAGTCGTAAACGCGAAAGCTGCCCCTCCTGAGTCTGGCTCGGCCTCTTTGGTGTTGGTTTCCAGAAGGGCGGGGACACACTCTTGAGCTCATAGCAGCACACACAGGTCCTGTCGCGTGCAATGCCGGGCACTGTTGGGCGCACAGTGCACTCACTTTGCCTGCGTCTTCTCCGGCAACAAGCTGGTCAGGGCCGAGCACGCCGCTCCCCTCAGCCACTGCCCTTGCCACGTTGGGTCTCAGGGCCCCTCTGCCTGGTGCGAGGTCTCATGGCACTTGGCTGATGTCCCCCCTTACAGTTATTCTCATCATTCCCTAAGATTGTGAAGCCAGGCATGGTGCCGCACACCTGTCAGCGCAGCACTCAGGAGGCTGAGGCAGGAGGATTGCTGAGAGTCCAAGGCCAGCCTGAACTACACAGTGAGACCCTGTCTCAAAAAACAAACAAGAGGAGCCAGGGATTTAGCTCAGTGGTTAGAGTGCTTGGCTCGCAAGCACAAGGCCCTGAGTTTGATCCCCGGTACCAAAAAAAAAAAAAAAACAAAAAAAAAAACCCAAACAAGAGATTGAAGGAGGGGATGGGAAGAGGGGTATGAGAGCAACCAGAATGAGCCTCACCCGCCTGGTCTTCTCTTCTGTTGGCAGGTCGGTCCCCACCTTGATACGTTCCCCACCGAGGCTGATCGCCAGAGAGCATTCAAAGCCCACCAGGAAGAACGTGCTGTGCACCAGGGGACTCTGCGGATGGGCAACTACACCCACCCCTAGACCCTCCGCTGTGTGAGAAACGTCCACAACGCCGTCAGATGTTCCATTCCCTGTAGGACACGTCTGTCTCGGCCTCCCTCTCCCCAATCCAGCGAGCCCGCCCTCCCCCATTTCTCTGGGGCTTCTGCCACTGCGAGGGCCTCAGACTCAGCTCAGGTTAATTCTTTTTGATAAGCACCTCCCACTCCCCACTCCAGGCTCACCAACACAAGCCAGACTCACCCCAGCAGCCCTCCACCTGGACTCCCTCCCCCGGGCGGCTTGCCCTGCCTCTGCTACCCAGCCCTCCCCTCACAAGGCGGCTTTCAGCAACCCGGCCATGGCCACGGGTGGAACCCGGCTCTGCGTTACGAACCACCGTGCATTGCTTGCAGAGAGTGAGCCGCTGATGCGATTTGAAAGCCCTCATTTCCTATTCCAAATGCATGTTTTAATTGCTCTTTTTGGGATGGCTGTCATCTCACTGCGGCAGAATTCTCTCTGGGACCCGGGAGGGCGGGAGCTCAATGGTTCATTTGTGGGGCAGGCCCATCCCAGCCGAGGCCCGTCAATCAGGTGGCCTCTCGGAGACCAACTGGGTGTTGCCTGCTCTCCAGCTGAAGGGACACTGGTCACAGGACTTCTCAGGCAAATTCCTGGATGCTTCTTGCTTGGATCTTTCTGCAGGTCCTTCGACTTTTCTCCACGAATTTCGTGTGGGTGAGCTTTAAGTGGAAAGGGCTATTTGTCCCCTTGCTCTTGTGTCTTTCTGTGAAAACCAGTGAAAGCCGAAGTGTCGAATGAACTAAACTGAGCTTGGCGGATGTTGACGCCACTCACAGAGACTTCTTGGAGCACATGATCCCCAACACAGCTGCCGGGCTCCTCCGGGCCGGGCCCTTTGTCCTGTCTTCAGGTACCATTTCCAGCCTGAGGACTTCCTGATCTGCACCGGGGTTCTCCATGGCTCCGTACGCCGCACCCGACCACGCCCCTATCCGTCTCCTGGTTAAGACAGAACATGAGGTTTCCCCTGTGCCTTTCCCAGGTCACAAACAAACTCTGCATCCTCCCAGCTGCTAGAGCCGGGACACTTCTGCCCTCCCACAGCCAACCGGTCAGAAACTGTCATGGTATCCTGCAGAACCACGGCCCGAGCCAGGCCCGACTCTGCATGCCCACTCCCGCTGCCCTGGGGGAGCCCTTGCCACCTCAGCCCTGTCCAAGCCCTGGCTCCCTCCACCCCGCCTCAGAGCAGCGGCCTCAAACCTGCGGTCCCATCCCCACCTCCACCTCCCGCCTCTGGCCGTCCACTCACTCCTGTTGCGGGCTTGGAGCCTGTTTTTCTCTGTTCCTGCAACCCTTGCGCCCTTGCCGCCACCTGCCTCCTGCTGCTCAGGCTGTAGCCGAGTCCCTCCTCGCAGACTTTGTTTGAAATAGCCCTGGGTAGAGTCTCACCAGCCGGTTCTGTTCTCTGCAGAAGTCTGATCTGCTCTACTTGTTTGCTGCCCATCCTCCCTGTAGGAGGGCTTCCCTCCCTGTAGAAGATCCCAGAGGCTGGCACCAGGCACAGGCTCATGCTACCTGGGCGCATCCCTCAGCCTGGCAGGGAGGTGTCCATTCTGGCGGGTGCTGGGGGCCTGGACTGTCGCTGCAGCATAGAGCTGAGCGAGCTTTGTCATTGGTCACTGCCCCGCGCGAGCTTTGTCATTGGTCACTGCCCCGCGCACACTGAACACCGGTCAGAAGCTGGTTCATAGCCGGGCATGGCGGCCTCATCCCAGCACTCAGGAGGCTGAGGCAGGAGGATCGCCCAAGTTCAGGGCCAGCGTGGACTACATAGCTAGACCTTGTGCCACACGCTGACCCCTCGGGAACCTGGCCCAACAGGACCGTGAGGGACCTGGCCCTATGTCATGAGCCTGAAGCCCCCTTTGCCCCGGAACCAAAGGGAAGCAAGCACCCTCCCTCATTTCACTGGCCACCCTGACCCACTTGGAGAAACTGAGTCTGGCTCTAGGACAGAGGAGCGAGCTCATGGGGGCTGGGGCACCCGGCTGGCAGCAGGAGTCAGCACCTCGCCACTGTGGCTAAGAGCACGGAGCCGAGTAATTTCTGTGTGACCCGGCGCGAGTGTCCCAACCTCTCTGTAGCCGGGACTCCAACTTACCACATGGGTCTCAAGTCAGATCTGATGACGGCAACCTCAGTCCCAGCGCTCTGGGAGGCTGAGACCAGAAGATCGTAAGTTAGAGTGCAGCCCGGAGGACACAGTGACTATCCCGCCCTGTGAGTGGTGAGAGACGAGGGCGGGACGTTCCAAGGGACCGCTTCAAGAAGGAAAAGATGTTTTGAATCGAGTCCACTTTTTGCTCTAAAAACCCCAGGACAAAGAGGCACAGCCAGCAGAGTCTCCCGCAGGGCTCCAAGAAGTCTACATCACTTTGCTCGGCACCGTGCGTCTTGCTGGGGCCGCGACAGACGGGCTGGGAGACGCTCGGCTCCTTGTCCTACAGCGCCACCCGCTGGCCAGTCAGAGTGCAGGCGGCCCTTCTCGCCGTTTCCTTCCTTCCGCTGCTCGGTTCTCCTCTCTAACTATTTGAGCTCACACAAAGCCCCGGCTCTGCTTCCGGTCTGATCCCATCGTCTTCTCTATCTTGTCCTCACTTGAACCTGGCTTGCTGCGGGGAGGAGTATGTACAACTGCCCGTCCTTCAGGACCCAGAACAAAGTCCCAAAGGTTCCAGTGGGAGGTTGTGGGTTACTGGGGGTTCATTGTGTACCTCTGTACTCTTTACACCACCATCCTTCCAAATTCAGACATGGCAGACAGATATGGAAAGAGACCAGCGCCCATTCAGTAAGGGAAGCCAACAAGCTGTCCCTAGCCAGCAACATCCACCACCTGTCCCAGAGCCTAACCCCCAACACCATTTCTCGGTTAAAGGTGCATGGAAATGGGGGAGCTTAGCTTCCCATCCTGTGTCCTCCTGTCACACGCAGCCAGTGCCTTGTGAGATGGGAACTGTAAGGGTACAGCCCTGTGCCCTGTTTCTTCCGTTGTCCCCACTGGCTGGCATTTGGGGGCATTCACCTCCTGGTTGCGTTTCTTGGTGATACCCCACTAACCAAGAAGCGCATGTGTACAAACTCCACGAGCCGCAGCTGGTCTGGACCCTCCGCTGTCTGCCTGAGATTCTCCAAAGTCCCCACAGATGTGGGGGGGGCAGTGCCACACTGATGGCACCTGGGAGGAGGGAGGGGACAGATGCAGCCTGAGCACCAGAGAATTAAGATAGAGCCTTTGGAAAAACCACCTAGAAGTGTCAAGAGGGAGATAGAGTTATTGGGCAACATGACCAGGACCACAACAGGCCTCCTGGAGGTGGATCCACTTTTCCTTCCAGGCTGATGCCCACTGAGTTCGGTCTGTTTCAGATTTATTATTCAGAAGCCAACTTCATTCATTCATTCATTCATTTCCCCCCTCACACCAGATAATTAATATTTTTCTTGGTCGGAGGGAAGGAGGGGGCTCTGGAGCCTGGTTTCCAGAGGACACTCGGCAGCGGGTGTGTCTGCTTGCTGCCTGGCTGGGGATCCTGGAGGAGGAAGCATTTCACAGCCACAGTTCCAGTTCCAGCTCCCAGGGAGGTCCCCGGATCGGGCGATGGCGCGACTCTTTGATGTGCACATCTCCGCTCTGCAGCCCGTGCCAGTTCGGAAGCAACAGATGGAAGGGTGCGGGGACTGCACATCACCCGGCCAGAAAGCAAGCTCTGCTCGGGGGTGAAGTGGACTGTGCTGCACCTGCAGCCAGGCCCTTCGCCTGCCTTTATCTTTATTCTCTTTGCTGCATTTCTTTTCCCTCAAGAAATGGATGTTTGGAGTCATCGTGGTGTGTGCGTGGGAGGGCGTGTTTCATACAGCTTCCTAGAACTGAATGCAGGTAAATTATAAATCTGAATGTATAAACGGGAAATTCTCTATGCAGACATCTTTCTTTCTTTACTTTCTTTTCCTCCCTTCCTTCCTTCCTTCCTTCCTTCATTCCTTCCTTCCTTCATTCCTTCCCTCCTGTGCTGGGGTGGAACCCAAGTCTCCAGGCATGCGAAGCTGCCACATCTACGCGATGGGCGGGGATCACACAGCTGTTTACCACTCATCCAGTGAGCTCTACAGGGAGTCTCCTCAGCCCCACTCCCTGTGATGCCTAGTGTCTAGAGAGGCACAGTGTAGAACACATGCTTCACATGCTTCCTAGGAAGGAAGTAAAGAAGAGAGGGAAGTACGGAGGAAGGGAGGAAGAAAAGAAAGAGTGTGTTCTCCTCTGGTTTCAGGAGCCCCACTGGGTTTTGCCCTCAGCGGACAGCGGGCCTTGTGGGCTGCTACGTGCCCAGGACCTGCACAATCCATCTGCAGAGCAGAGAGGCCCTGGCACCCAGGCCTGGCCCTCATCATCCATCATCATCATCCATCACCCTAAAAACTGGCGCATGCCTGTAATCCCAATGCTCTGGGAAGCTGAAGCAGGAGGATCGAAAGCTTGAGCCCAGCCTGGCAATTTAGAAAGACCTTGTCTCAAAATACAAAACAAAAAAGGAGGAGTGGGGATGTAGCGCCACACAAAGGCCTTGGGCTTAATCCCTAGCACTGCCCAAGCAAACAAACAAAGAGGCACCCTGGGCAGAGGCAGGAGCCCAGTGGGAAGGGTGTTGGGGCGACAGGCTTGGGGGCTCTGACCTGCCAGAGAGACGACTCTCCTCGGTGGTGGTGGAGGTTGTACTGAGAATTGCGTAGCTGCTGCTCTTCAGCAGTCTTCTTCAGCGAAGATTTCTCACAGTGACCGTGAGACCTGAGCAACATCATCCGCATCTTACAGCTCAAAAAGCCAGAAAGTTCAGAAAGTTATTTGCCTGTAAAAAACAAAACAAAACTGATGTTCTTAGAGGTCCCAGAAAAGGGCTGGGGCGCAAAATTTACCTAAGGTACAAAATTTAAGGGGGGGCACCAAGAAAAATTCAGTAGCCAAAATTATTGTTATTATTATTATTATTATTATTATTTTGGTTTACTGAGACAGGGTCTCACTATGTAGTCCAGGCTGGTCTTGAACTCATGTGGATCCTCCTGCCTCAGCTGCTGGGATCACAAGTGTGCACCACCATGCCTGGCTGATCAAGACAATATTTCAATGCAACATGTTTTAAAATAATATTTTTAAATCCATGAAACATCAACATTTTAAACAAGGATCTGCTGATGCACCAATTCCCAGCCCTGGACTCTAGAGCCAGGACCCTAACGCCTCCGGCTGGCATTAGAGTGGCACTCCTGACCTCCTAGGCCCTTATGCTGCCCCTAGACCCAACTGCTGAGGTGCCCAAGCGATGGCCTTCAGGGTGCAATTCGTATGTCAGCAGACACCTCGGGATCATTTTCAAAAGACGCTCAGCACCGCCCTCCTGGCCTGTGGCTCTGCCTGCTGAGCCAGGTGATCAGAATGGGCAAAAACAACCCTTTCTCCAGCCCCGGGCTGAGCTGCGTTGGGGATAGAAGGAGGTGGGGCTGGGAGGAAGGAAGGTGGTAAGACCCTTGACTCAAGGCCCAGCGCTGGCCGACAGCCCTGGGTGGGGAAGTGAGGGGTTCAAAGGGAATCGAGACAAGCTGTCCAGCATGCACACGGGGCTAGAGCCTTTGGACAGCACCTACCTGCCCTGTTCCACCTCTGTGAGTGGTGGTCTTGGACCTGCTGGGGCTCTGGGCCCATGAAAGACTAAATATGTCAAAGAAAATGTGACCTTAAAGGACTGGGCAAGCAGGGACTGGAACTAGAAGGAAGAGGTTCCAAGAGGAAGTGGGAAGCTGGGCAAACGGTGTGGGGTCCTGAACCAGAGTGAGAGACTGCAGGCTGGAGTGATTCTGGGCTGCAGGTTCAGATTGCGCCCCTAGGAGCCCAGCCCAGAAGAGCCCTGGTCACACACAGGTCCTCCCATCTTCCCGTGAAGCCTCTGAATCCCTCTGCTGAGCCCCAAGAAATGCCCAGGGCGGGGGGCTAGGGAGGTGGTCTGGCTCGGAGAGGTCCCAGCTCCTTCGGACCTCAAAGCCCTGACGGCCCTCCCTATCCACTAGGCTTCTTTGCCAAACTGTGGGGCAGACTGAGCATCTCCTAGATACTTAGAAAAATGCCAGTTCTGGGGCTCCTTCGAGCTCAGGCAAGCTCACACACAAACCCCTTGAGCTGTGGACAGGCGGAGACACAAGACCCCGGAAAATGGAGGAGAGAGGAGGGAAGAGAATAAAGCCATGTTAGTAAGAGAGGGCTAAATCCTAGAGTAAATTTCAAACGAAATAAATTGCCTAGTATGTTTTATATTATAATAGACAGTGATAATTCAATACTAATGAGAGTATACTAACAACCTGTTAAATATTCTTGGGCCTCCAAGAAGCATGGAGAAGCTGGCTGGGACTGCAGAGTGTCAGAGCCCTCGATGTTCCTTTCCGGCTGCCCCAGGGGCTCCCGCTGGCCCCACCACTCCTGCTCTCTGACCAGGTAGCAGGGCCTAGCCCTAGCGATGCTCACCACCTCCCGGCTAGGTTCTCAGTCACTGGGTCCAGGATCCAAGCCCCAGCCTAGGAGCAGAGGCCAGAAAAGGTCCAAGTACTGCCAACCAGCACACCTTTGCTAGCAGGCTGGCTGGGGGAGGGGACGCCAGACTCTGTGGGGACCTGGGGACCTGGAGTCTTCGCGCTCCAGCCCAGAGCTGTCACCCATGAACAGGCACTGGGTGGAGGTGTTATAAGCCAAGCAGGGACCTTGGATGCTGCAGGAGGTGAGGGTTCTCCGGGGATGCAGACGAGGCTGGGAGAAGCAGAGAAGAGGAGGACGAAGAGGAGGAAGTGAGGTCTCCCCAAGTGCCTGGAGCAGGAGAGAGGCCCAAGCTGGGAAGGGCCGGGGCAGCTCAAGCTCCTCTTGATTTATGGCCTCATCCCCATCCACCAATCTAAAACGAACTGCGGGCCGAAAGGCCCCGTGGCGGGAGGCGCCCAGTGCAGGCAGCCGAGCTAGGGCCTGGCCCCCTCTCCCGCCTGCCCAACAGCTTGCAGCCGAGCCCAGCCCACGTCCCTGGGGAGCTGCTGGTCCTCGCCCCCAGCCCGGCCGGCGGCTTGGCCGCTTCCAATCTGCTGGCGGGCGCAGGGGGAGCGCGCAGAGCTGGGCGTGAGGCCACGGCAGCCCAGCCCAGGGAGGAGAAAGTTTCTGCTACTCTGGGTTGTACAGGCGTCCCACCGGGTCTTGGGTTGGGGGGTGTGGGCGCCTAATGATTCTGGATTTTATGCCCAACCCGGGACCCAGGGTGGTTTTCGGGGGGGCCCAGGATGGGGAGCAGGATGCAGCTGAGTTGGTGAGGCCTGTGCTGGGGCTGCTGGGGCCCCGCTGAGGAGGCGCAGAGCTCGGCTGGCTTGCCGAACTAGGGCTGGATCCCTGGGGCTGTTCGGAGAGGATTCAGACCCAGGACATTGTCTGGATCTGCCTGGGATCCTGGCCCCGGCACCACCAGAAGCCCACTTCAGAAAAGGCATAGAACAGGAGCCCGGAGGTGGGGTGCAGAGAGCGAGGGGCCGCCTTACTCTCGGGGGAAAAGGCCACATTTACAGCGCTGCCTTTGGTTTCTTTTTCTTTTTTCCTTTCTTTTTTTTGTGTGCTGGGGACTGAACTCAGGGCCTTGCGCTGGCTAGGCAAGCACTCTGACCACTGAGCTAAATCCCCAGCCTACAGCGCTGCCTTTAAAACACATCCGGGGGCGAGCTCTTGTTCCACACAGACTGAGGAGGCTGCCCTGCACAGACGTCTACACCTGCGCTTGGGAGCTCTTGCAGGTTCTGTTTAGAGGTACAAAACACCAGCTCCCCAGGACATGGGCCACAGAGGAGGTCGCTAGCGGGAGCGGGAGCGGGGTCACTGCTTTCTTTGTCCCTCACTGCCTTCCTTGGGCCACAGGATCCCGCCACCTGCCCACCTTCCAGGCGCGATCTTCCCACGGTCTCCACCCTCGCCCCTCATGGGTCATCGGTCATCGTTGGGGTCATCTCCCAAGACACCAGGACACCAGGACCGCAGGGCCCAAAGAGGCCAGAAAGAGAGGGTCGAAAATTGTCCTACATGGGAAGCATCTAGAACCCAACGGGAACGTCCTGAAAACAATCTAAATTAAATTTTCTTGCCCGCACTAGGAAAGGGATTCTCTAAACGCTACGTGCATTTCTTTCTCCGCTGGGTTTCAGACCTTCCTGTCGCTGGAGGAAGAAAAACGGGGAGAAAAAAGAATCTACCGCAGACCCGAGGACGCGGGGCTTGCATCGTCGTGGGCAGGGCCGGGAACGCTGCGGAAACCGCTTTAAAACCGCACATCCCGACCCGGCGCAGCGGGCTAGGTCCTCCTCGGCGCCCGCGCCCCCCTCGGCTAATCACCCTCATTAGGGGCCTCATCGCCGGCCTAATGAAAGCAAACCGCGTGGAAATCGCCGGTAAACAGTTGGGTCTGTGCTGTAATTAATTCAGTGTCGCTTTTAATCAAACCGAAAAGAAATCGGGAAGCGACTTGCGGAGCCGTGACATCACCCCCAAAATCGGCCGGAGCCAATCAGCGCCAGCACTCCGGGGACACGTGGGCGAGTCCCCTTAAAAAACACACACACACAACACAACGAAAAAAAGAGAGAGAAACAAAAAAAACAACCCGGCCCCGAAGTAAAAGTGACACAAGTTCATTTTTTAAAGGAAGGGGGGCGGCGAAGGCGCGCGAGGACGCGCGGAGAGCAGCGCCGGGCCGCCGCGCGCTGTCCGCGGTGCTGACCGGGCCTCCGGCGGGCGCGGCGAGGACCTCCGCGGGGCTGCGGGATGGGCCGCCGGCCGCCGCCGCCGCTCTCCGCGGTGCTGACGCCGCCAGGTGCGCCGCGTGCCGCGGGCCGCTAGCGCGGCCTGCCCGCTGCTATCCGCGGTGCTGACCCGCCGCCCTCGGCCGCCGCTGGCCCGGAGGAAGCGCACGGTTGGGATTTTCAAAGCCGTCCTTTATTCAGATTCCGACATCCTCGCTTACCTTCTGTGCCAAAGGCGCCCTCAGGCCGTCCGTCTCCCCCTTTGCTCTCCCCAACTCGGCGCGCCCTCCTCCCACTCCTCCTCGACACTCCCACCACCCCCCTCGGCTCGGCGGCTCCGCGCGCGGCTGCAGAAGACGCGCTGAGCCCTTCTGGATCTAATGCGCAGAGGAGGTTGGCCCCGAGCTCCCGGGCTCCCCCAAGGCTGAACTCCGTCCAAGGTGCCCGCAGGCTCCCTGCCCGCCTTCCCCATGCCAGCCCGCAGCTAGGGGCAGGGGCAGCGGCGGCTGGGGCTGGGGGTGGGTGGGGAGCTTCTGGGGAGGACAGGTCGCAGCTTGGCTATGGAAGGCTCCAATGGCTTTGGGATCGACTCCATTCTCTCCCACCGCGCGGGCAGCCCCGCCCTTCCCAAGGGGGACCACTTGCTCGGGGACTGCCGCTCACCCCTGGAGCTGAGTCCACGCTCGGAGAGCAGCAGCGACTGCTCTTCACCAGCCTCGCCCGGAAGGGACTGTCTGGAGACGGGCACCCCGCGGCCTGGTGGGGCATCCGGCCCAGGCTCGGACTGCCACCTGCAGCCCGGGCAGCTCTCCGCCCCGGCCCAGTCGCGCACGGTCACCTCCTCCTTTCTGATCAGGGACATCCTTGCCGATTGCAAACCACTTGCGGCCTGTGCACCCTATTCCAGCAGCGGGCAGCCCGCAGCCCCTGAGCCTGGGGGCCGCCTTGCAGCCAAGGCCGCTGGGGAGGACTTTAGGGACAAACTGGACAGAAGCGGCAGCAACGCTTCGTCAGACTCTGAGTATAAAGGTAAGAAAACTGGCGGTGAAAACTGGGGGGGGGCGTATATTGCTAAAAACTGGTGTGTAAGACTTGAGTGAAGCGCTGGGAAACATGGACGTGCTCGCCTCGCTCCCCTGGGGCCCAGGCTGGGGCAGCGGTCTGGCCGTCTGGCCGAGCCTTTTGGCAAGCCCCTTGATTGTGTCTTTGAGCAACAAAGGTGCTTGGAGAGAGCGGGACTGGGTGGAACACTGAGTGCCGGAGGAGAGATCCCCCAAAATGTGTAAAGCAAACTCTCGAAACTTTGACTGGGACCGCCACCCTTCTGCTAGCGGTTCTGCCGGGCAGGGGTAGGGTCCTCGCAGGCCATGGGATCTCTGGGAAGAGACGTTGAAGTGGTGGGGCCCAAGCGTGTTGCTTCCCAGGAATGAGACCCTGGCAGGAAGTTTTCAGCTAGAGCTCCGAGTACAGTCAGAGTTCTCTGTGCTTTCGTCTGAATTTCCCTCCCATGGGCCCCAGTGAGATCTGGGCCCCTGAATCTTGCAAAAGAAACATTTGCTTCAGTGGAGAAACAGCAGCCAGGCACTGGCTGGAGAAGGTTCAGGTGGCTGGTGGCCGGGGAAGGACCCCACACCCACACAGCCGTCCTCAGTGAATTTTGTCTTAAGTTCCTTGAGCAATAAACTCCAGCTTGTGTGGGAGACCCAGATTCCTCAGTAACCAGCCCTGTTTCCCCCAGCTTGGGGCTGCTGCCCCCGGCTTGTCTTTTTCACCCAGTGAATCTTTTTTGTTGTTTTTGACCCCTTTTCATTTAGTCTTAACCAAAGGGCTGAGATCTGGATTACCAGGAAAGGGGGAAGGAAGGGAAGAAGGAAATAAGAAAAAAGGAAAGACGGGAGGGAAGGAGGAAAGAAAGAATGCCCTAATTTTGTTTTGGACCTTTAGCTTCTACTTTGACTTTAGCTGTTTTGCTGGGGCCAGAGTCATCAAGTTCTTTCTGGGAAGATGTCAAGAGGCAAAAGAGTAGGAGCTTCAGAGGAGAGAGCCCTGTATCCCCCCTTCCCCAGCAGAAAACTAGCAGTTAGCAAAGGCTGTCGATATCCTTTTTAGTATTGTAATTAACTCCCAAAACCCTTTTCATGAGACACAAACTTCCCTGCACAGGCAACTCCTTTATTGTCTGGGGGTCTGCATCACTCTGGACCCTATTACTGTCAAGCCCTCTCGAAATTTAGGAAGGCCCGTTTAACACCTCCTCCCGACCAAGAATTCATCTGAAGGCTGATCCTGACTCTAAACCCTTCTGGTGTCCACATCCTATTCCTCTCCATTTTCCCTATGCAAACATCGGGCCAGGCCGATCCTCCCTCAGCCAGGCTAGACCAGTTATCCCTAGAAAATGGGCAGACTCAACTGGAGCACCCAGGAAGAGATCCGGAGGCACACGGGCACCTTGGCTCAGCGACCCTTGTCCCTTTCTGGGGACCTGTTTAACACAGGTGTGTGTGTGTTTGTGTAGATGATGTAGATATAATTTATAGCATCACATTTTACTATTTACGATTTGCAAAGACTGCCACAACTTCCCATCATCATGGTTAAAGCAAGTGGCAAGAATCTCCAGCCCTGCCTGCATTAACAGTTTCTTCCTGCCTCCTTGTATATCTTGGCCCCCATGTAGGATTTTTAGGGCAGGTTTCATTTAAGATAATTGGAATATCAATTTTCTTTTCCCTTCCTTGATGGCACCTGATCAGGGAGGTGACATGAGGGCCGACTGTCCACTCATCTCATAAATAGGTTTGGAGCAGAGCTGGTAGAAGGTCTCCCCCACCCCTAGGCACTGCCACCTTTGTACCTAAAAAGCCCTGGAGTAAAAAGCAAAGGAGAAATGGCCATGAAGCCCACACCTGGAGCTTTTTTCAAACATGAGGTGACTTCCAGAGCCCGAGTTAGGAAGCCCGACAGAGAGACAGAGCCGCGGAGCCAGCTGTAGGAGCCAGCCCATGTGAGCATTTAATTAAACCAACTACCCCAGTGGTCGTCCAGCCCAAACGATTTCCTGCAAGGAGGGCAGGGGAAAGGCCAGGCTCTTCAGTTTCTGGTATCAAACACTCCTCACACACAACATCACAGTGATGAAACCAGGCTTTGAAGCAAGCGAGGTGGTCAGCACACGAAGGGCTGCAGCCAAGGTCGAGAGAAATCGAACCAGGGCTTTGCTCCAGGCAAGGAAGATTACTGGGTTCCACACAGTCTGGGACACTGAGAGGTAGCTTCCAGAACAAAGTCTGGGAGGTGGAGGCCCCGCTGGCTGGGCCTGTCCTGGAGGCTGAGACAGAGTGGTGCTAAGTGTGCTTCCAAAGGCTCCAGCCTGCAATGAGCAGAGACTAGAGTTTAAAAACCCCAGCAGCCGGGCCATTTTACCTGAGCAAGGGATTTTCATAAATAGTCCAGACAGATCAAAAAGTAAGATTTCTCAAATATCAAGTTTGAGGTTCAGATAATCATTACCTTGAATTTATTTAAGCTTTCCCAACCTACACACACAGAGCTCGTTTTCCCCTCATCCTAACAGGTCCCCGTCTCTGACGGTGCCCAGAGTCCATCCTCCCGGCAGCAAGGAGCGCGCAGGAGGCTGGAGGAAGCTTGGGCCGACCGTGGTCCCTCCCGGGCACTCTCCCTCCCCGGTGCCCGGTGCCCGCCCGGTCTGGGAAGCACTGCATTTCCAGCTGGAAAGCCCGGCTCCCCAGTGGCTCAATTAACCAGATTATTGTTTCCTACAGAGAGAAATCAACTCTCACTCAGCTGAACCCTGTCACTGCAAACGCCACGCACAATGAAACTCACCATAAAAGAAAATAAAGGAAAAAAGGGGACACGGTGGGGGAAAGCCCCAGCTCGAACCGTCATCTGGTTACACAGTCCCTGTACGGGGAGAAGAAGGGAGAGTGTCGAGCTAGTTTGACTAAGTGTGCGTTTTCCGTACTCAACTCCCAACGAAAACAGGGAAAGAGAAACCTCCCGTGCCAGGTCCACTTTTGGTCCTCAGGAGAAGGGACATGGGTGCTGTACTGTCCCAACCGAGGGCCATCCATGCCACCGCCGTGCGGGTGCAGCGGGACCCACAGAGGGCAAAGTAGTGACAACAAAAACGACCTGGGCGGTGCGTGCAGCCCGGTGGCGCGTGCAGCCCGGAGCAAAGGCGCACAGCGCGGCTCGTTTCCCTGGAGTGCGGCACTCGGCCGGTCCGCCGGAGACCTTCCTTCCACCGCACAGTGCATTAGGCATCGGGGAGCCCTCACCGTGGATTAGCGTCCAGATGGGGGTCACGTGAGGCTTGGGCACAATTACGTTTTCTTGAGGACAATGCATTGGTGCGGGGTGAGCGGGATTTTGTCCCTCGTGCGGGTTTCTCCGCGGATCTCGCTCTCAGCTCCCTCCCATACTCTCACCGACCCGGCAGGGGCGGATGCGGCCCAGGCGCCTACAGCTGGAGCCGGGTCTCCTCCGGGCGGCGGGTCGGTCTCCGCGGAGCGCACGCGGCTCAGCGTCAGAGCGCGGCGGGGACAAGCTCCGCTTTGCGCTGTGCGGGGCTCGGGTCCCTTCTCCCCGGAGCTGCGGGCGTCTCGGCCTAGGGACTCTGCTCCGTTCCTGGGTGCCTGCCTGGCTGCCCGCCTGTCCCGGCTCCATAACTGTGCCACGGCCCCTGCGTGCTTGGGTGCCGCGGGGCCACCGCGCCCGGGGCCGGGTCTGTGGGGACACCACCGGCCGGCGGGCGGCTGGAGCAGAAGGCGCCGGCGGAGCGCGGCGAGGTCGGGCCCTGACAGGCGCCGTGTCTCCACAGTGAAGGAGGAGGGCGACCGCGAGATCTCCAGCTCCCGGGACAGTCCCCCGGTGCGCCTGAAGAAGCCACGCAAGGCACGCACGGCCTTCACCGACCATCAGCTGGCGCAGCTGGAGCGCAGCTTCGAGCGGCAGAAGTACCTGAGCGTGCAGGACCGCATGGAGCTGGCGGCCTCGCTCAACCTCACCGACACGCAGGTCAAGACCTGGTACCAGAACCGCAGGTGAGGCGCCCTGCGCTGCTGTGGGAGCGGGGAAGGGACACTTGTTTCCTTGCAGCTCCTGGAGGGGACCCAGAGCCCACAGCCTGGCACCGAGGAAGGGCCCCTGCGACTCCCTCCTTCGGTAAAAGTGGAGAAACTGAGCCCCTGAAGGGTGAAAGCCTCGATCGAACTTCCACAGTAGGGACAAACAGGAGACTGGACTTGGCGTCCGGTACAGGTGGCCAGGCATGCGGGCATCCGAGGCTCAGAGAAGTAAGCCTTGGTGGTGCCCTCTGAGAGCCCTTGGTGGCAGCCTCAGTCTCCAGGGCACAGGGAGGGCCCGGCTCTTCCTGCCTCCCCACCCCTTCCCTGTAGAAAGGGCTCCCAGTGCCCAGTTGGGGCACTGGTCTTGAACCTACTTCCTAAGCTTCCAAAAGTCATCCATGGGATTTAGGTATGGCACACACACACACTTAACTCACACGACATGTGAACACACAGTGACATGACTTGCGGTCATACACATACATCGCAGTCACATACTTAGTGGAGGCAGGAATGGTGCTTCCCATAAACAAGCCTCAGAACACATAGCCTCATTAATAATAAATACCGATTACTGCTCTGGGCATCAATAATTAAGGCCTGTTGCAGTAATTACACAATTATGATGATGATGAATAATTCAGGGAGGGAAGCAGGGCTGGTGTGGCCGGCCTGATCGGCCTCAGCCTCTCCTGCAGGTGAGCCTGGAGCTCCAGGCCTGCCTTCCTGAACTCTAGGGCAACGTGGCAGCCAAATAGGAAGCTGGGCTTGCCGCAGGCCTCAGACCTGGGTGACCAGAGCTGTGAGTCTGGGGGAGCTAAGGTGTGTGGCCGGACACTGGACCGCTTCAGGGCCACCTCCTCCCTGCCACATCTGCAGAGATGCGCTCCGGGGTTATTTTAGGGATGTCTGTCTCTGCTCAGCAGCCAGATGGACCCCACCACCTCTGCTGCCCTCTCCTGGGCTCTACAGCCTTCATAGGTCTTCCCAGGGGACACATGCAGGGGGAGCCCCAACACCCAGCTCCAAGGGCCCCCAACTACCACGCCCTGAGCAGAAGGTTATGCACAGCTTTGAGGTCAGACACCCTGGCTGAGAGCACCCGACTGTACCACTGCTTTCTAGACCTTCTTGACTGGTTGAAGCCTCACTTTCCCCCACTATTTGGTACTAGAGTTAAACCCAGGGACACTGCCACTGAGCTACATCTCAGACCCTTTTAATTTTTTATTTGGAGACAGGGTCTAAGTTGTCCAGGCTGGCCTCAAACTTGTGATCCTCCTGCCTGGGCCTTCCAGAGTGCTGGGATTATAGCTGTGCACCACCACGCCAGGTTTTTTTTTTGGGGGGGGAGTGTTGGGGATGGAATTCAGGGCTTTGCCCTTGCTAGACAAGTGATCTACCGCTTGACCTAAATCCCCAACCCCCATGTCAGTTTTAAAATCTGTAAAATGGGGATAAAAGCACGGACAGCCAGTGGGAAATTAAAAGGAGAGAACGCATGTAACGTGTGCAAACGGTGCGGGGCTTTCCTGTATTTATTAACAAATTAGTGTGATGCCTCTTGGCCTCCCTGCAGGCTGTCTGGGCCCAACACTCGGGAGGGGTAAGGGTCCCAGGTGCCCCAGCCGTGACTCCGCGAACTCTTTTCTTTCATTCCCCAGGACGAAATGGAAGCGACAGACGGCGGTCGGGCTGGAGCTGCTGGCTGAGGCAGGCAATTACTCAGCGCTCCAGCGGATGTTCCCGTCGCCTTATTTCTACCCGCAGAGTCTGGTCTCCAACCTGGACCCGGGCGCCGCGCTCTACCTGTACCGCGGCCCGAGCGCGCCGCCGCCCGCGCTGCAGAGGCCGCTGGTGCCGCGCATCCTCATTCACGGACTCCAGGGCGCCGGCGAGCCGCCCCCGCCGCTGCCCCCGCTGGCCGGCGTCCTCCCGCGCGCCGCGCAGCCCCGGTGAGGCGCGTGCCAGCCCTGCCCGGCGCCCCGGCCCAGCGTCCCCCGAAGGGCCCGGTGCCAAGTGCACCGGGGTCCCCACGGGACCGGACTGCGCCTCCTTCGTCCCTCCGCGTCCTCTCCATCCCGGATTTCTCCACCCGCCGGGTGTGCACTAGCGGCTCCGTGCACCTCCACCCTCCCAGTGTCCGCCGGCCCCCAGGAGCCCCTGGGCGCCCGGGACCGATGGGTGACCCGTGCTTCGCTCCCTCGCCACCCCTTCCTGCTCTGGCGGGGGACCCAGCTTTTCCCCGCCCCTCTGCAGGGTGCAGTGGGAGGGCAGTGGAGCCCCAGGCCCGCACCGTCCTCCTGCCCGCGCCCGCAGGGCGGCTGAGCTGTACATACCGTGTGCAAAGTGTATATGAAGTTATTTATTCGTGCCCCCTGACCCCGTGACCGTGTCCGTGAATCAGTGAGTCTGTGGCCTGCTCCCTCCCCTTCCCGGGTGGGACAGGAGTGGCCCAGGGACCTGCTCCCCAACCCTGGCCCCCGCGGCCATCTCTGTCTCCACTCGGGGGCAGCCAGGCCTCTTGGGTCCCTCTCTCTTTTTTAAATGTCGAAATAAACTTCTTACAAATGACCAGGCGCTTGTCCGCGCTCCCGTCGTTGGTTGGCGCCCAGCCCACCCCCGCCCCGCCCCAGCCCTCCTAGGAGCTCTCCGCCTCTCCTGGGGCTCAGTGTCCTAGCCTCAAAAAAAGGAAAGTTTTATCCCTTCTCTTCCTGGGTGCTGCACTCATTTGCAGGGGACCCAGCTGGACGTGCAGGGCCCGGCCTCAGTCTTCCCATCTCTACAATGAGGGAAGCCTGCCTTCTGCCTCCCCCTTCTCTCCTTGTGGCTCCTCACAGCTCCCAGACAGTCCCCAGCCTGGGTGGGGGTCAGCGCCCAGCCTCCCTTGCTGCCGCCAAGCCGCGGTGCCCTCCCTGAGCCGGCTCATCTGGCCGGGACAAGGGCGCCGGCAGCTGGTGACCGGCCGCTGGGCGCGGGGCTGACAGATGGACTCCGAGGCTGCTCCCCATCATCCCACCCTCCTCTGCCTGGAGACCCCCAGAGCCCACAGGCTCTGACACTGGTGGGTGCCGTACCTCTTGGCCTCCGAGGCCGGGTAGGACCCTGCACACCTTCTCCGTGAGCCTAACACCGTATCGGATAGCCCCCTCCCCGCTGCCCTGGGAGGAAGCTGGAAGACCCAGAGAGCAGCTAGACCCCATCGTCTGGCCCACGCTGTCCCTCCTCCTGCCCGTGGCTCTAGGATCTCAGGGGAGGGTGGGTGCAGAGTCTCCAGCCAGACTCCAGACCACGTTCAGAGGGCCAAGGTCACCTCTCAAGACCATCCCTCCTTCAGGGAAGCGGGCTCAGGTGCCCCCTTCCACACAGCCCCTGTAGCGAAATGCCAAAGGCAGGGAAATTAGGGTGCCCAGCAAGCTGAGGCATGGTCCCCTTGCCTGGCAGGGTAGCTCTGGGGGAGGACGGGGCAGGAGACGGATGGGGGCGTGCCAAAACCAGACCCACAGCTCTGCTACTGTTTCCTCCCCCTTCTTCCTGGGACAGTGAGGGTATTATTCTAATTTTGCAAAATGCACAGCAGCTAATTAAGTCAAGGGGCCCTCGGCTTTTGAGTTCTTTTGCATGTGAATGGGGGCTGGTAAATCCCCAGCTCTGGCTGCGGTGGGGGGCGAGGAGGGACTGTCCCCAACTCAGGGTTAATGAAGTGGGAAAGGAGTCTCTCATAGCCTCCTGCAAACAAAACCCCCCAGGCAACAAACCCTGCCCAAATCCTACATGGATTGACTTAAACCCAGGGGATAAGTGCTTTAAATTAATCTCATTGAATAAGAATGAGACCAAACAAAACTCTTTAAAATCATATTAAAAATCTATCAAAGGACAACTTGCACTGGTGTGCTTTTCATTTTGTGAAAGTGGAGGAGGTAGGCTGGAGCAACCACCCTTACATTTACACAGCCACAGTGTAAATCACAGACACATTCTCAACTATGTAATCGTCCTTGTACCTCAGAGGCGACTTCATATCTTACATTAATGAAGAACAAGGCTTCCCTACAAGTTTATAATTACAATACTTTGAATTGTCCTGCACATCCCCTCTGTAATAATAACTTCACAGTCTGCAGCGAGATGGCCTTCTGCTCTCCTCTGTTTAGACGATGAAGTGGTTTCTGTTCCCAACCGGGGGATGGGAACATTTCAGAGGGAGAAGGACCAGGAGACCCTCAGTGGACCCAACAATAGGAAGGAGGGCAGCGCACCAGAAGGCGTCTCTCCGAGGCCACCCTTTCTTACAAACCCAGACTCAGTGGGGTGGAGGGCAACAAAGTTTCAGAGCAGCTCAGGCTCCTCCCCAGCACTTGGCTGCAAGGCTTCCGGGAATGAGAGTCCAGCCGGTTTTAAGGGTACCTCACACCCCATCGTGATGGGCCTTTAAATTTTTCCTACGGTGGGGCAGATTAAGAGATAAAATGTAGTGGTCCTGGAAGCAATTTAACAAGACAAGTTAAGCACCCTTTTCAAGCAGGGCCGTTTCTTGGAGGAAAAGCCTAACACGCCTGTCTCTGGGCAGTGGCACTTGGATTTTCATGGCTTCCACAGCCAGTTTGGAACACACCTGCCTGAAGAGGCCCTCATTTATGGCCCTTTTCACTCCAGGGTGCAAAGATAAAAATCAAAGGGATGCAGTGGGCTTTGTCAGTGTCCTTTGCAGTGCCTTGCTTGGCTCTGCTTGGGGAAGAGTGGGAGAAGCCACCTGCACTGCCTCGCCAAGGGCAACTTTGGTCTTCCAGCATGAGAATGGGGCCCTTCTGATGCGCAGGCACTGGGGCTGCAACATGGGGATGTTTCGGCTTCCAAAAGAGCATTCTACAAACCCACTGGGGGGAAAGCTTCAGACCATATTCCAGCCAATGTCCAAATATCTGTGACTTTAACATGGTAACCGGGCCGATGTCACAGAGAAATGGGTAAGTTTGGGAAATCAGGAACAGAGGCATGATTAAAAACATACACAAAAGGGGGCTGGGGATTTAGCTCAGCAGTTAGAGTGCCTGCCTTGCAAGCATAAGGCCCCGAGTTCGATCCCCAGCTCCAAAAAAAAAAAAAAAAAAAAAAAAAAATCTTTAGGCTGGGGATTTAGCTCAGTGATTAGAGTGCTTGCCTTGCAAGCACAAGGCCCTGAGTTCGATCCCTGGCACCACAAAAAAAAAAAAAAAAAAATACACAAAATTAGAATATATACAGTGGAATTAGGCTAAAGCTTTGCCTAATTGATGCCTGAAATGTATAATCTGTTAAGAGTTATAATAAGGAGAGATTTATTTGAAGGTTATTTAGATAATATTAACCCTAAATCTGCTAAATCCATGTTTCTTTACTAACTGGGTGATCTATTGATTTAAACCCAAACAGCATGTCTGGCAAGACACCCTCAATCTAAGAGTTAGCAAATGATGTGTGCAAGTTTGAATCTTCACTTACACTTGGAAAGGCTGTGGCCCCTCCCCCAGGGTACGGAACCCCACCACTGACCCTTTACTGGGGAGTGGAAGTACATCTCCTCTTTGATCACTCCCATCACTGGC
>PVJO010008846.1:39393-73053 GCA_004026905.1 Hystrix cristata
CCCCCGGACCTTTCCTGAAGGCAAGGCTGGATTTGATGGGAGAAAAAGAGAGCTGGGGTGGGCACTAGTGCCTTCCGAATTCAAAGGCAAATAATAAAAAGGAACAGTAAATCAATTAGCCCTGAGAGCACGTTTCCCGTTTCCCGTGGACATGAAAGGAAGTGTGATGCATGGAGACGCACTGGTGGTTGTGGGAAAAAAGAGGAGGCCCAGCCACTGCGAACCATTCCTGTTTTTAATTCAGACTAAAAACTCTTGGTCCTTTGTACAAAGCTGATGTGCATTAAGAAAATAACTACTAGGGCTGGGGACTTAGCTCAGAGGTTAGAGTGCCTGCCTTGCAAGCACAAGGCCCTGAGTTCGATCCCCAGCACCAAAAAAAAAAAAAAAAAAAAAAAAAAAGAAAATAACTATTTGACAAATATATTTTCTCTTTTTCTGGTTCAAATTCCAATCCAGTTTTAACCTCCTGCTTCCCAACATTCATGGAATCTGTGCATGGACAGGGCTGAGGTCCAAGTGGGCCACTCCACACAAGGGACGGGACCGTCTTGCGTGTCCGCCGGAGGGTCTATGGCCAGTGCACTGGGTGCAGGTGGGCCTGGCCCTGATGGCCTCACCATGAGATCTTTCTGCAGTCAGTGCTGGCTGGTGCTGTGCCCATGGACCCTGTGCCACTCCTCCAGACCAGGGCTGTGTCTGTGGCTCCCATGCATTCTGGGACTTAAGATCCAAGGAGAGGTGTCACAGGTATTTTTCAGATGAGAAGATACCAACTCAGTGCCCCTGGGTCCTCCGGGATCCACTCTGAGACCAGTCCTGCAGGGAGAGATTTAAAAAAACCTTCCGGGAGGCCTTGTTGCCCTTCTGTTGCCCTTTCTGGGCTTTTCTGGTTCGGAGAAGGGCCGCTTGATTTTTCCCACGGCCTGGGCTTGCTGGGCGCCGGCTGCTGGCCTCCTGCATGCTCTGTTTCCTGACCTTGGTGCCACCGGCCTCCAGCCCACTCGAGTATTCTGAGCGAAGGACTTCGGCAAGCCGCTGTTTACTCTGCATCTTCTTACGAAGGTCAGGCCTGAAGAACAGTAACAGCAGAGAGGAAGAAACTTTAGTATTTTTCCTTACACATTTGGAAGAGGCTGACGGTAGCTGGTTCCGAGACTGGGAAGCTGACATTTTTGTATTAACAGAAGTGCAATCCCTTCAATAGTGCTTGTTTTGATATTCCATGCGCCAGAAGATTAGACACAGCGCTGACAGATTTTCATAACAGTGGCAAAATATCATGGCATTTTTAAAACTGAGGCTTTGTTCTGTGTTGTTTTCATGGGAAAAAAGAGAACTCTACATCCTCATCTCTGATGGCAAATGAGGTGTACGATATAGCCGTTTGCCAGAGGATGGGGAAAACCTACCCTAAAACCCCGCAACAGGAAGCAGTGAGAGTGCCAGCCTTCCCAGTGACCTTGACACGGCACAAAGTGACCCGGGCCTCAGACACCAGAGGCAGCCAGGTCCACATGTCCTGCTGGTCAGCCACAGATGTCGCACTCCTGACTAAACAGACCCTCACAAATGTTTCTGACCCTGCAGAGACCCAGGCCAGGGTGCAGCTCGCGAGCACCTGCTCTGAGCTCAGGCCGGCAGCCTTCTGCGTGTGGCCACACAGTCTGGTGTGCTAGAGGGACGTGGCTCCCTGCTCCAGTCCACACGGAAGATGTCAAAGGCCAGAATCGATTCCAGATGCTGAGCCACGGAAACTGTTCCTGGCAAACAGCAGTCTTACCACATGATCAGATCAGAGAAGGAAATCTGTAGAAGTTTAATCATATACAGAAGAATGATTACAAAAACTGAAAAGTAAAATGTTTCCTAAGACAGGGTTTTCAATGATCAATAAACCCATATAGGCACGCTGGCAATTCCTTCAACACCTAATGGCAATGTCTTAGGGTAGTACTATGTCATGAAGTTCTTGCTCTAGCTACTCTATTTATGGTATTTTCTTTGTGTAATAATTAGAGGATAAAGTGGACTGAAATTACAGTCAAAATAAATATAACAGAACTCCTCTGGAACTTAGGAATTAGAAGTGAGGCTAAAGGCTAAAACCGTGCTATTTTCCTGATTATGAACCCACTATAATGGGGCTGAAGCAGTAAGACCTGCTTATAAGCCCATCCAGAGGACAGGGCTACAGCCATACAACTGCTCTCTGTTGCTGGGAAAACAGACAGATTTGAGGCAGGAGTATAATTAGGACACACTATTCAAGGACTAGGCATTTACAGCACGTGTGTATGCCAGGGAAGGGATTCGGCAAGAATACTGGAAACACACAGGGCAGTGCTCTCCGCGGTCCGTGTGCGGAGGTTTACGTAAAGCATCTCCTATAACCCTGCCCAGGGAGGCTGGCGTGAGGAGGGGAACTTGCCACGAGTGTACAGCCAGGAAGTGTGGAGGGTGACGGCAAATGGGTCCGCTCCTCTCACCAGGCTGATAACAAGTCCACAGGGTCAGGTCACAGGAAGGCCCGGCAAGGTCAAGGGTGGAAATGCCCACCATCTGACATGTCCAGTCTGTGGTCTTTGAGGCCTGCTTCAGTGCAACGAAAGGGACAGGAGCCAGGTGACCGAGGTGTAAGGAGTGAAGAGGGGAGACAGCAGAGTACAGGCTGAAGGAGGGAGGCACTGGGGTCAGGACCACCCCTGTCACTCACAGCTCAGTGACAGAGAACAAGTGACTCCATCTCCTTATCTGAAAATTGGGAAGATACCGAGAACAGAGCTCATAAGGCCCTGTAAGGATGAAGTAAGACATATAAAGTGCTAGCTGGATGCCAACATGTGGACTGTGATCAATTGTCACCAAACACGAAGAAACTGAGGCTGTGAGATGCCAAGTGCCACCACCAGCCCAGGCAGGAGCCAGGAATACTGTGGGCCCTTGTGCTGGGTGAGGGCTCGTCTGATTTCATTACTCACTTTCTGAAGGGCAACAATCCTGCCCCTGGGTGCCCGCCCCATGTGGACTGTGTGTAGCGGCGTCCCTGGCAGAGGTCTGAGCAGCAGGGCCCCTGTGCGGTGCCAGCAGAAGACAGGCCCTGTGGCGGGAGCACTTAGCCTGCTCCAAACTGAAGGCTGCCACTTCTGGGGCTTGTAGTTTATTTTTAGTTAGGCTACGTGACAGACAGAGTGAAAAGGTTCTGACAGAAAGGAATGCTTTTTCTTCCCTCTCCTTTGAAGCCAAGTGCTCACAATGTGTATAATTTTAAATGTAACAACCTGAGTTTCAAAATATGCAAAATTTCAGTCAAAATATTCTCCCCAGCATCAGCTCTAGCACTTCAATGATTGCTCCTGCCATCGCTAAAGCACAATAATAACTAGACTCTCACCCGGGTGATTGATACATTAATTGCCTACAGACACAGTGCAGGCTGCAGGCGCCTCTTCCAGCCCAAGGCACACACGCAGTCGAGCACTGTGGCCTGCAGTCCACCAGGCAGAGCCCGCAGCCAGCCCGAAGGCCACACCCATGCATGCTGAGGCACAGAGCCGCACCCCACCAGGCCCCTTCCGGTTACTCATACCTGCCCCTTCACAGACAGGTGCACCTGGGCCTAAGGCAGCAGGAATGACAAGCTACCAGATAGAAATATTTATTAAGGATTCTAAAAAGAAAAATAAATAAATAAATAAATATTTATTAAGGATCTGAGTCCACAGCACCAAAGGTTGCCACGAGAAAGCAGGTCTTGGGTCTGAAAGGAGCCCAGTGGTAAAGTGCACGCCCAGCACACAGGAGGTCTTGAGTCTGAGCTCCAGAATTACCACCACCACCACCACAAAAAAAAGGATCTCCTGGAGACGGTCTTGCTTGCCTTGGTTTTCAGCATATCGCCCAGCTATTTCATCATTTCATTCGAATCAGTGTCTTTCCAACTCAGAGGCTCGTGGTGGTCCAGCAAGCAGACAGGGGTCCCCACTTTTCAGACCCAGATCTCTCAAGTGGGAGCACACCAGGGTCAACCCTGGGGTTTCGCCTGCTGCTGCGACAGCCACCAACAGGACCCACGTTTCCCTTGGCCAGCTCTCTCCTCCTTTGTTCTAAGGCCCAAAGCTGAAAAGGCAAAGCACAGATGGGAAGATGAACCCCTCTAAACCCGAGCATGTGACAGGTGCTCGTGCCCTCCTCTGCCAAGCTGCAGTCCTCCCAGAACTTGCCAACTTTCCTGCCTGTCTTGCCCTCCAAATACCCAGGCTCCTCTCACACGGCTTCCTGAGCATCCACCATCGTAATCCGGCGGTTACCCAGCAACAGATCAGTTTATCTAACCTCGGGAATCCCTCGTAGCAAAGGCTGAACCCCCGTCCCCGTCCCGGGCTGGATTACTCAGCGGACAGGCAGATGCCACTTCCACTGCCAATAAGGAGAGATCACAGCCTAATTAGAAAATCAATACATCCCGTCAAGATGACCACTGGAGAAGGGAGACCGCAGGGCTTCCTTTCAACTTTATCAACAAATGCGCAGAAGGATCTATCTGGGCAAAAAGTCTCCAGTGAAGGCTTCTGTAAATGGCAGTCTTCTCTAGGAATTTTATCTTATTCGTGTATTTTAAGTCTATCACCATTTTCTTACAGGGTCAGGCTTGGAAAAGTCTTTGTCCTAAAATTTAAAGTTCAGGTATTTTTTTCTTATACTCCACATCCGTTTTAATTCCATCTCGATTTTATGCTGATTTATGGTATGATTTGGACAATTTATTTCTTCCCCAGAGTTTTCCAGCAATCCACAACTGTCACCACACAATCAGTATTTTCCCCAGAAACTCAAATCGCACCTCTTGGACACTTCCTGCAGACTTTCAGCACATACCTCACAGGCTAGGCCTAAGGGCAAATGACAATGACGATAAATGGGTCTACCTAATAAATAACGTTAAAACATTTAAGCAAATACCAATTCATACCCGGCAAGCACAAGGGTCCGAGTTCAATCCCCAGCATCAAAAAAACAAAAAACCAAAAAAAAAACAACAAAAAAACCAAAAAACAATGCATAGGTTGTTAATGGACTTAAAGATAAAGCAAGTCAAAGCCATTCCAACTAGCTATGTGAACTTTTTAATGTAAAAACAATGTTCACAGGATCTCAGAGCACAAAGATGGAATCCCTGGTAAAGCATGTCTTCCAAGACACAGCTGAATAACTTAAAAAAGCAGATGATTTGTTCAGTCTTATTTTAAGTAAATGGTGATTTCATTAAAAAAAACAAAACAAAACCAAAAACACCCTGTATGTACAACACGTGCAAAGAACCTGAAGGCTACATAAACTTGAGCCAAAGTTGATTGGGACTGAGGGCTTAAAGGAAATTTTTAAGCTTCCATTTCCTCAATTTTTACAAGTGTGTTTACTATTAGGAAAAAAAAAAACTTAATATATTCATTACAGGGGAAAAAAAGCAAATGATACAATTTTGCCTTATGCCAAATGCCATCGTATTTTAATTTCTATTAAGCAAAAACCCTTTTGCCTCCTGGCTTTCTGTTGATTGTGTGAGGGTTTCTGTCTTGTGCTATAAACTAACAGACAACAGACTGAGGACCCATCTCTCCCATTTGAAGGAATCTGCCTCTAAGTGAGTGGCCCAGGGTCACAATGAGGCCTGAATGACGGAGACTTGCCCCATAAGACGTGCCCCCAGCTGGAAAGCAAGCCTGGGTTCTGCGTGACTGCAGGAGGCCACGTTGACCACAGTCCTGCCGGAATCCTAGCTGACCACCTCGGAGACTGAACAGCAGCATGAGAAGGGGCTGCACACAGGCAAGGCCCGGACGGAGGTCTCACGAGCTGGGGCACAGTAGAGTGCTTTGACATTTCACTTCTCTGTGAAAAATGTAATGAGTTATTGTCAGGATGGAGGATACGGGCTGGACATGGAAACAAGTATGAAACTGGGATGGTCAGGCCCTGAAAACATGGAGACTGACAAATTCAGGGCAGAGTCCTATCCCAAACCCCAGAGCTCAGCTCTCTGGGTCTGTCTTGTTTGACATTTTTATCAATGACTCAGATGATACTCTCAGTATATTTATCACATTGACAAGTGGATGACATAATACCCATAATACCCTAGCAGACCAAAAGGACAGGCCTAAGCTCAGTCAATTAAACTGGGACAGACGTGAGGTCTTGCTTGGGTGGGTGCGGGGATAACTGAGGATTGACCCCAGGACCTCTGCACTGAACTACATCCCGAGCCCCTCACCTTTTTTACTTTGAGACAGGGTCTTGCTAAATTGCCCAGGCTGGGCCTGAACTTGTGGTCCTTTTGCCACAGTGCAGGTGTGTGCTACCACGCCTGCCCTGAGGTCTTGCTCTTAGAAGATAGGGTGGCACGAACCACCATGTGTGCAAACATGGATTTAGCTGGCAAGTTATGACCTAGAACCAGAGGCCTGGGTTCAAATCCCAGCTCCACCCTGTGGACAGCTGCTCCACTGCAGGCAGTTTCCTCATCTGTAGGGTGGTGAAATCACAGGGGTCACAGGGTGGACAAAAGCAGGCCATCGTGGGTGGAGGCCAGTGACCAGCCTCTCCTGAGTACCACACCAGTGCCATCACAGTTGCTGTTGCTGCCACCAGTCGCACTGTATCAGAAGTGCTTGCTCCATGTATTTCTGTGGGGCAGCCTCTACTGTACATCTAGGTGGTTTCAGGAACCAGACTTTGGAGAACCTGGGCGATCCGGGATCAGCTGTGACAAGCGCCTCCCAGATGACAGGCTGTGTAGCAGCCCAAAGCATGGGGCTGTATAGCCCTAAGCTTGGGAGCGCCCAGTGCAGCAGACCTTATTCTCTAAGTCTGGGTAAGGTACTCACCCCTGTGTGTTCAGTTCATTCATTTACAAAAGGATTAAGGGTTGACTATCATTATTAGCAACACGGAAAAGGCAGAAGAGAGGTGGTAAGAAGCCATTGCCAGACACCTAGCCTGTCACATGGACGAGGGATCGATTGGGTCAATATTGCCACCACTTCTATTTCTAGGTCTGGAAGTCACCTACAAGGAACATTTGAATCTGAGACTGAACTGTGGGAAATGAGAGTGGTCAATGCTGATCCATTTTCCGGAGTTCTAACTGTGAGCAGGGGCCTCTGTGGAATGGGCACCACTGGAGGTGGTAACTCACCTGGAGGCAGGGCCTGCTAAAAAGCAGGGCACACAAATACCAGGAGGGGCAAGGACAGTGAGATGAGGGCCAGGCCAGGAAGGGCAAGAAACACACATGCTAAGCTCAGCACTGCCCTGGAGGTCATGCGTTCACTATCTTCTCTACACTCCGAGTGACAACCCAAGACTGATACAGGCCCCACTTTACAGGTGGACTGCTGCTGAATGCTAGGGATGGGATCGAGTTCAGCAAAGTCCAACTCCACAGCTCAGGTTCCTTCTACAGCTCCTTCTGCTTCTGCACCTGGATGAAACTGGGGAACATGTGGGAGCCACACTTTGTCTGCCACTGTCTCTTCTCAAAGGTCTCACATCAGCCGGCCCAGTGAGCAGACAGCACACAAGCTGCCCCACGGTTTGCTACTGATGGCTTCAAACCCACTTCTCACCTACGTGCAATGAAAATGCATGCTGCTCCCAGTCCAGTCCTGTGGTTGCCCAGAGAATGATCTGTTCGTATAGAAAAACACCCTTAACCCGATTTGTATACTTGTCACACAGCCCAGCACTGATTGTAGAAACCTGAGTTCCCCAAAGGGGCACACAAAGGCACACAGTGGAGCAGCTGGGAGTGTGTGCTCCAGGCTCCACACGGGCACAGAGGAGCCTGCCCTGGTCACAGGGGCCCGGGAGGTTGCAGCAGTGTACGCAAAGAGCTCGCTCAGCAGAGGACACACACCAGCCTCAGAGAGAAGCTGCCGTCACTACCACCAAAGACCTTAAGACTTCCACACAAAAGTGGCACCTCCTAGCACTCTGGGATGCTGATTCTTAAACTGCATCTCTCTTCTTGAGTATTAACAAGTGAAAATACTATGCTTCAGACTGCTGCTTGTACAGAACATAAGGGCCAGGATGAAGATGGCATGTGAAAAAGACCAGAGCCACTTCACACAGGTCACAGCCAGATGGAAAGGCCCTGGCGCCTAAGATAGAGATGGGAGGGCTGGGACAGCACTTCCAACAGCAGGAAGGGGCTCAATGGAAGTGGGGCTGGATGAGGGGGGTTGGAGTGCTAAGAACTAACTGTGTGGCAGGGGAGAGTGGGGGCACTGCTGTGTTCTTGACCCCCTGAATGATTTGAAGTAGACAAGCCAGGGCAGGACCGATCTAGTGAAGAGCATGCACACTTCTGTTGCAGGCTTCCGTGTGATCTGCTAGGCCAGCCACATTTAATTCCAGTGCTTGGATGGCTCCGGCAGTGAACTCCAGGTCTCCAGCAGCCTCCCAGGAGAGGCTGGCTGGGTTCCTGCTCTTTGTTGTCGGCCCTGACTGTGTGACTGAAAGCACAACCCACGGCTCCTGCTGTCTGCAGGTGACCCAGGTGTGGAGGAAGCTCAGGGTCACCATGAAATTCCTCTAATCGCCTCATTAGCTGCCGGGTGGGGACGAGGGGGTGTTTGTTCCACGAGGAGGCAGAAAGCTGGTAATTGCATGGTGTCAGATAGAAAAAATAGTGGTAGAAGCGAAAGGCCAAATATAAAAAGCTGCACGTGCAGAGCTGTAATTAAACAGAGCCCGGAAGAACAGGGCTGACCGCAGAGAGGAGCGTGCCCACGCCACACAGCCGATTTCCTGCTGCCTGTGAACACACACGGGGGCGCTCATTCCACACACAGCCCGCGTGCCCTGCACAGGCTGGAGTTCCCCACCCAGAAACCAACCACCTCACAGTTGTTTTTCTGTCTCTTCCCCTCCCCTGTACACATGCTCTAAGAGAATCAAGCCTCCACTTCTAAGTCGCCAGTCCACCTCCTTAGCAGACCGGCCACAAGAACACACTCTTGTCTGGAATCTGTGGTGAAGTACTGTTCTCAATTCATCTCTGAATGACAGGTACGTGCAGCCAGCGCCTCTCTGCCTCACTGTGCTGGGGACATCCCATGACCTGCTCTGAGCACCACATTCTTTCAAATTCCAGGGGTGTTGCTGGGTCAAGTTGATGACGGCTTCTACGTACACTTCATGACTTTAGACTTTACCTGGCCCTGGTTCTGGGTTGGGATCTGGGCACCTGTACTTCCATGGGGCACCCAAGTAGACTGGAAGAGTGGATTCTGTTCCCCTAGCTACAGGTCAATCTGTTCTGATGGCTCCTGCTATCACTCACCTGGCCCACACTGTTTCTCTCTGGTCTTTGGGCAAGGCTGAGCTTGTAGGGCAGAGAAACTCAGTGTGACACCTTTCATCTCTGTGTGCTGGGCTGACGCCCAAGACCCCCTCTCCAGGACAGCAGACAGTCAGCAGAGGTGGACCACACTGGGCTCCCTAGGCAGCTCTGCTGCATGGGAGGAGAGCCAGCCCCAGGCTTGCTCTCAGGACAAACAAGCAAGGGGCATGCGGGGCTCTAAAAGATGCGGTCCCCACCAGGCAGGGTCTGCTGTTCTCAGGACTCACAAAATTACAAAGGGGAATTCCTCTTTCCTGTCAGAACTACTTCCTCCCTCTTTCCCTTTAAGCACTTCCTCTCAGAATTACATGCTTTTAGCTTCCACTCATCTACTGAAAAATATTTACCCACCTGCCAGGTAAGTGCTGGGGATACAATACACAAAAGGCAGGGCTACTTTCAGGCACCCCAGAGATGAGGGACAGACACTAACCACACAGAGGAATGATACTGCTGCTGTGACAGTACAGGTGAGGGCAGGTTTCAGTGGACTTCCCTGAGGAAGGGGCAGAGGAGGACAAGGGATGGGGTGTCGGTGAGGCTGAAAGGTTAGCAGGGGTCAGGCCATGGGGACCTGCATGGAAAGGGTTATTGAAGTTTGCTTTAGTCACTAGAGCAACGGGATGTCACCTAAAGCCTCTACGTCAGGGCCAGGTCGGGTGAGGGATGTGGCAGTCAGGCTGCCTTTGCAGCAGTGGCCACAGGCAGACCCAGAAGCAGGTGGTCTAGGAGTTCAGATGAAGTCAAGGGGCTGGGCAGAGAGCACTGATGGACACTGGAAGAGACAGCGCCAAAGCGGGGCCAACAGTGCTGGATGCTGTGTGATGGACTGAGGCAAGCACTGACTCAGGTGCAGTGGCTGTGCACAGAGAGAGCCTCATGTTTCCAAGTGTGGCTTTGTCCAGCCCCCGATCTCATGTTTAGCCAATCTGTTTTTTACAGAATGATGACTGGCTCAGTGAAATCAAGAAAATTTTCACAGTGGGCAAGATTCCAGGTTTGCCTTCAGCTAATTAAGTGATATTAGGGAGGTTGTAAATGCCACGTAAAAATTGGCAGGCAAGCTGCTCCTAATGATGAGAATATTGCTTTACAGGGAGATGCAGCTGCAGCTTCTTAATGCTAGTCTTCCAGGGACCAGCCTGAGCACTGAAGGTTGCTGCTGGTGAGCTAAGTCTGAGGGTGCTGAGGGACTGCAGTTAGCTCGGTATGCTCTGCTCCCCAGTACCAGGGACACTGAGGATGCTAAAGGCCAGAAGAAGCCACACGGTCACAGGGCCACTGCCACGAGTGCCGATGCTCCCATTTCTCCACATCCCAGGCACTGCAATGATGCTTCCTGCTCAGCACCCGGTTTAACCTATGACAACACAGTAAGGCCCGAGCACCCCGCTTTGAGAGGCAAGGGAACAGATGCGGAGCGAAGCTGAGTAACCTGCCCAGACGCACACAGAACACAAGCAGCGAGGCCAGAGCTCAATCTGTGGGAACCAACTAGACATCACTGGCAGGAGGCGAGGGGCGGCCTGAAGGGAGGGCGCTAAGGGGAACAAACTTCTCATGTCACAGCACTGTTGCAGGCACTAAGTGCTTATCAGTTACCTAACAATCCTAGAGGGAACAAGTGAAAGATGCGGCAAGGCCTTTGAGGATGAAAAATGCCAAAAACAGAGCTTGGCACAACCTTCAGTGTGTGCTTCACTGACACAGGATTGTGATAACTGAGATGGGAAGACTCTGGCAACATGTGGCCTGTTCAACAAAGGGCTGCCTCTCCTCTAGGATTTCCCTAAGGATGCTTACTTATTTTAGGAAAATAAAAAACTTCTAGGACTTTAGAAGTACAGAGGTTAAGGAAATGCTCTGAGGCACTAGGCAAACATGCCACTGGTGTGTGGTGGCTCTGCAGTGAAGCCACCTCTAGGAGGCCAGTTCGGGGCAAGCTCAGTCACATCCAGCACACTGAAGGCGGGCAGCTCTGGTTTCAGACTGTTCACCTTATTTGATAAAATCAGGAACCACCAGGGAACATTTTGGTGGGGATGGCTTGAGAAAATTTACCCGACTAAGATAAAACTATTTTTAAGAGTAGCCAACAATTGAGACTGTTGTTTCTCTATGAATAGTGCCACCGTCCCAGATGTTTCTGAGCACCAAGACAATGCTAGAGAGATACAGATGGCAGAAGCTGGGCAAAACCAGTCTTGAGTAGCTATACACAAAACGGTTGACCTGGGGGAAGAGTAGTGCTGGGGTCCAGCAAAAAATTCACAGGAGATGGGTGGTTTGAGCACTGCAGACTCACTCTTTCACACTGTCACAAAACATCAAGACCTCAAGGCACACTGATTTCCACCTTCTGGACCATTCTGCACAGGCTGTGGGTCAGCGAGAGAGAACTGCAGCCCTGCGCAGCACGCCTGCTCGCCATCCCTCCACCTGCTTCACTCACGAGTGCCACGGCCCCGACAGCCAGCCTGGCACACAACACAACTCTGCCCTCGCAGCGCAGACAGCTGTGGGTCGTCTCTGTGTCTCCTGGGAAGATGGTGATTTTGGAGCACATTACGTTTGCTTCTTGGGAACTGCTGAATCTACCTACATGGCTTCAAAATAAGAACTGCATTGCACGGGAGGAAAATGCTGTTTTTGTGATGGATGTCGCTAAGGGGCCATTCAATATTTACCAACAGCACCAGCTCCCTGTGTACATGTCTGTGTAGGAGTCTGGGGAGGGGGCTGTTTTGACAGGTCTGTGTGTAGGTGTCAGAAGAGGTTTTGTGACTACGACTGTATTCCTATGTGCAGGGGAGGCATTTACTGTCTCCTTTCAGAATGAGGACTGCACAAGTTGACAGAGACCTGGTGATTAAGATCTCATTTAGGGACGTTAACTATTTATTTTCTTGTTCTGAAAAGTGGCTGGGTACAGGGACCAAGGCACTATAAAAGATAAAATCTCGTCTACACTGCAAGGAAATGCCTAATAGTCAATAGTTTCCTAACCTGCCCTGCCCTCGGTTCACACTTCCCCAGCCGTTTGATGACATGTGAGACGAGCTTTTTGTTCAGTCTACTGGTTTCGGTTTGAGATATCACAGGTTTGCACATAATATATAATTACTGTGGCAGAAAACACCACAAGCTGGACAGTGGGATAGCTGAGAGAATTTAGTGCTCCTATTTTACTCACCCGCACAAAACATAAAGAGCCCATTCTCTGTCCTGACAGACGGATTTCAGAGGACACACTGTAGCTCAGAGCAACAATGGTGGCCACGGCACAACCCTGCACCTCGTGGGCTTTGACGGACTTTTCTTTCCAGCTCTCAAAAAGCAGCAACTGGCATTTGCTCGAGCCCTGACTGAGGTGTGGACAATCTGTTAGGTTTTCTCTGTCATTCGCCCTGACCACAATTATACGGTCCATGTGCAGATTAGCTGCGAAGTCACTGCTCCTCCAGGAGTGACAAGACTTCTCCAATACAAAAAGGTACCCACTGTATTCTCAGAGTGCCCGTCTGCATTAGAAAAGCAGGGGCGGGGTGAGTGTAGAGAGAAATGCCTTCAAAAGAAGGGCATAACAACGGAAAAAGTAGCTGTAACAGAGTGGTGACATGGCAAGAACAGAGAGCGCCACTGTCACAGCAGAGTAATCCTGTGACACACTGCTGTCACTCACCACCCGGCTCCCTGCCGCGACAGCCAGACATCAAAGGCTGCCCCATACCATCTTACATGCTCTTTATCGGCTAATCAGCCCATTCTTCCCTGAATAAAGCCCTGCAAATCCCCTGCTCACAGGGGTATAGTGGTCTTGGTGCCCATCTGCTAGCCAGGGTCAGCCGGGCAGGAGGCGGCAGTCTTTCTCCCTAGCGGCTTCTCAAGGTAAGGACAATGCCGCTCCACCTCCCCCGCCCGACTGCCTAGCGCCTGGCTTCCCAGGATCCGAGCAGGACTGTGGACTTTCCGGTCTGGAGAGTTGCTAGCTGGCTTAGCACTTGCTAATGAAATTTCAAGTCATAAACATACATCATCTGCTAATAAAGAAATATTGTGGTTGTATTTATTTTGAGAGAGAGGAGTAAACAAAGACGTGTTTCTTAACAGTCATCATCTGGCAGGTCTAGTCCCACCTCCCAAAGAATCAGCATTTTAGAAATGGTGACGGGATGGTCAAGCTTCCCATTACGAGGTCACCCTTGGACACGGACAGGGAACCACTGAGGTGTCCTCGTGGTTTCATTGCCTACTCTACAGTGTGTGCAGGGACACAGACACCAAATCCAAAGACAAGGATCCAACTCTGGTGCACCAGGGTCCTGATGTGGCCAACATGTGCCTGGGAATGGCATGGAGGCAACTGCCTCCTCCTGGCTCCAAAGAGGGCAGGTACAGAAGTCCCTGGATGCCACCCTGCTCTGCAGTCCTGTACCTCCAAACTGCTAGGAAGAGAACAGAACTGGGGGCGCCCATCTCAGGCAGACACTATAGTCCAGCATCATGGGGGAAATGGTTTACATCTGCCTCACGGGATCCCAGGAGCACCATTCCACAAGACAGGCATGACTACACGGGAAAAGTCCAGCACCTTAACAGTTCCCAAACTGGAACTAGAGTTAGGCAACACTGTATGGTCACAAAGAGCCTTGTCCATGCCAAATCCGGGGCAGATCGAGTTGGATGTTCCAGGGTCTTCACTCAACTGCTTTCTAGCTCTGTCTGACTGCCCTGCATAATTCAAAAGGTGGATTCAAGTGTATCACCTAATTCTGATTCTCAAAACAGTCTGTGAAGTAACTGTTTTGTTGTTGAGGAAACTGAGGCACTGAAACACAGAGAAAAGTTAAGGTCTAAAACTCACATTAGAATATAGCTGAGCTGAAGTGCAAGTCCCTGACTCTAAGACGGCTGTCCCGGAGACCCAGGCCCTGACAGGCGGGTGAGGGAAGCGGCAGACACTCTAGGGGACAGGCAGCAAACCTACAGTCTCGAAGTCAGGGCAGGATGGCTCTGGCTGCTGTATCAAATGCAGAGGAGGATGGACAATATCCCACATGGAAATCGAGGAGAGTGGAAATAAAGTTGTTCTACTCTCAAACGCTTCTTCACTGTGTCCTCTCAACTTTGAGGCTGTGTAACAATGGTGGCTAAGGCTCCCTACAGAGCATCCGTGGGGTCTCCAGAGCTCTAGCTATGGTGAGGGGCTAAGCTTGGTGCTAAAAGAAAACCCTGCCTGTAAGGCGAGAAAGAAGACCTTGCAGAAATGAAGTCTGCTGAGCAAATGGGTCAACCAGTAAGAGCCAGCCTGCACACCCGTCAGGGGCCCTCCTCTCCTGGTGGAGGCCTGTACAGCTATAGACACACTCCATTTTGGGGGACAGGAAGAGACCCACTGTTCTTGCCATTACAACCACCCAGCACCAGAGGCGTAGCTCAGCGTCACTGAGAGTGAAGCCAGTGTGTTAGGGAACCTGAGGCTCAGCCACTTGCCCTGCCGATCTCCCAAGGTCTGGGTCTGCTACCAGGACTAACACACAGAACCCGGCAAGTCCCCTGAGTTACTCTTTGGTACGGGAAGACAATGCAACAGGTCTGACGGCTGCTCACTCAGCCCCACCCTGGTCTGGGCCCAGAAGGAGATAGTATTACGTTCCTGTAGATCAGGTATTTTTCTTCTAGTTCCAAGAGCTTATCATATTGAGAGAGAGGCAGAATAGTGGTAATTTATCATAAAAATCGAAAATGGAAGAAATGACCCTGCTTATCAGCTTGCCGCACCTTCTCCCACTGTTAATCTCAACAGAGCTCTCTACAGGCATCTGACTTCAGCCACTGTCACTGGACAAACTCAGCTCATCTTACCTTCTCAGGTTTGCCTTCCTCCTCTTCACAGCTGAGATGCTAAGGTTCCTGGGAGCATCTCTCAAGCCGAAGCTCTTGGCCACGTGTCCGAGGTGGAGGGATCGCACATGGAAGATGTGCTTCAGCTCCCTGGGGTAGGCGGCATAGGCTCTGATGAAGGACTGCAGCGCTGGAAGAAAAGCAACGAGATGGAGGCTGTCAGGACTGGGGCCTTGAGGTCCCAAGGCCCCTGCACTGAGCTGTATCTCCAGCCCTTTTTATTTTTTACTTTGAGACAGAGTCTCAAAATGTGGCCGAGACTAGGCTCGAACTTGTGATCCTCTTGCCTCGGTCTTCCAGAGGGCTGGGATTACAGGTGTGCATCACCACAGCTGGCTCCCCTATACTTTACCTTGCCAGGCAACAGTACCTAACTAGGACAGTTACAATTTATACAACATAAATCTACACTTCTGTGTATTTTTAGAATTCCTAAACAAACTATGGCCGCAATTATCACTTGACTAAACAGAATAAAATTGGATTTTACTGCAGTGCTTATCTGGATCCAGTGTAGGAGAGCACTGCTTTCTTCTCTGTCATGGTCTCAGAGCCCAGCACAGGACCTGGTATGTGACAAATGTTTGCTGCATCCAGGAATAAAGTGAGAATGAACGAAGAAATTAAGATGATCGACACAGGGCACCATTTTCTTATGAAAATGAAGAAATCATCCAACAATTATATTAAGAAAAAATGTTTCCTGATTAAATGTCAGTCATTTTCTATAGTAACTGAAGGGATCCAAAATTCAGGAAGTTCAAGAGGCTTTATCATGAGCATTCTCTGAGTGACTGACCTCACTGTAAGTGACTGTGAATGCTCCTCTACCAGTCTCTGCCTCAGCTTCCTGTACACATGCACCGTCCGCCAATACCAGCTATTAGTACACTCCAGGGATTTTACAACCAAGCTCATTCCAAAGGCATCTAGGACTGACCAATGCAGTGGTTCCAACTTATGCAAAGACTGTGCAAAAAAAGGAAATTTAGAAGAATTTTTAAAAGAATTTTAAAATACCAAAATAGTCCAGGAAATGGTTCACCCTTAGAGGTCTGTCAACAGTCCCCCCATCCCTCCATTAGGAAAGTTGAGGTCTCACTTTAAAGTTAGGAAAAGGGTTCCTAGATCCCAGAGCTGGCAGAGAAAAGCCAGACCTTGGTCCTGGAGGTAGAGCCCCGCTGAGGGAAGCCTTCCCTCTACCCTGCTGGCTCCCCCTGAGGAGCTCTACAGTGTTCCCCTCTTCTCACTTCAGCAAAGCACTCTGCACCTGCCCTGCTCACGTGACTTCCAAGGCCTGCTCTTGTGCCAGGCTAGCCCGGGTCCAGCCCTGCGAGGCTGGCGGGACAGGCACCAGCTACCAGCCTCCTGCACCTTGCTTGTTGAGCCACTGGACCGGCAAGTTTGCCCACAGCTTAGACATAATATCCCAGCAGCACCTGGAGATCGGCGTTTATGAACAGTAATAAAAAGTGTCATTTTAGCAGATCAGCTCCTGGAAGGATCCTGGGAATCCATCAAAGCTCTATTTACTGAGCAAAGTGAACTCCTTTTCCCAATCGATGAGAAATAATAACCACTGCAACCCCTCTAAGTCCGTGCTTACGCCCCTTTTTAATAACAAGGGACTAGCTTTTTCAGAGAGAATCTTTAACACTTCAAATGGCCTGTGCTGACTGGAGAGTTCTGACCCCGAGCTCCTAGCCCCAGAGCCACACTCAGGTCCTCGGGGAGAAGAGCTCTCCTGCTGGGCGGGCAGCAGAGACGCAGGGCTCTCTTCTGCTCCCTTTCTTTCCCCAACCCTAACACCTGTCTAAAACAGGAGACCCAACCAAGTCAAGCCGAGAGTCTCCACTTGTAAAATGTGGTCACCCCAAACCTGGCCCAGCTCTGCTCATCTCCTACTGCTCCTCTGCGTGGGCTTCCATCTTGCTGACCTCCCCTTCTCCACACCAATCCTAGGCGCAAGCACAGAGACGTCCATCCCTGGAGATGGAGGTGCCCAGCTAACAGCTTTGCAGGGATAATGAGTTTGCCGAGCAAAGGCAGGAAGTGTTTTCTCCCCAGACAACTGGTCAGGCAGCATTTCACACTGCATATTTTACTAAACCTCCTTGTCCTCAAGGCTCTTGTCTCACTGGGGACAGCGACAGTTGGTTGTCCTTGCAGACTCGCATGGACTCTCGTATTTGGATAATTCAGGGAAGCAGGAATTTCTGGTGCCACAGCAGGAGGAAGTGGCTCATGTTGGCAGTGTCCAGAAATGTGTGCAAGGAACAGGGCTGTGGGACCAACAGAATGGGAAGTGGAGAAGTTTTGAGAGGAGATGTTTATTCAGGGTGATGGATGGAGCTACTGGCAATTACGTGTTGAATGCTCTGTAGTTGCAAATTCCTATTTCTAGCCAACTATTTGAGGCATGCAAATTAGGGGGGATCTGTTTAAATTATCCTGTGTGGACATTCTGTCCTTTTGTATTCCCAGACATCTGTGTTAGGAATGGGGCTATCTTACGGGTGACTCCTGAGAAGGCAGAAAGGAACAACAATCAGCCTGGAAGCTGAAGACACTCTTGCTCCTCCTGAACCCCACTCCTCCCAATGCCCCTATGCTCCACAGTCATCTCCCTACCTGACATACCAACAGCAATGACCACCCCAAGAATGCAGGGAAGGTACCGGCTTGTTCCAATTCTCTTGAAGAAAAGCCTGTCCCAGAGCCCAGCCTACTCTGCTCCCGCCGAGCATAGGAGGAGGTCTTGCTATCACTGGCAGGGGTTTTCTGGGTTCTGTGAAGCAGCCCTCCCAAGCACAGGCATATGAACGCTGTGTAAGGAGTCCTGCTCTTCAGGGAGGCCTGAAGATGGAGAGGATTAAGCCATGGAGCAGTGGTCATGTGCAGGCAAAGGACTCACTTTTCCTAAATTTCTGTTCAGGGGTCTGGAATTCAAACTTACGTTACCATTATTTTTGCAAACTGAATCCCCAGCTAAAAGATGCAAGAAATGAGAGAAAAAAGGGCTACCTGCTTCTGGAAACTGACAACAATTAAATGCTGGTTATTAACAATGACTCGGTCAGAAAATGCAAAAGGAAAACAAACGCATACTTGGCCCAGTTTCCAACTAGTTTTCTGCCATAAAGGCAAAAGCCAGCTGCTTTGTTAATTATTCATGAGGCAGGTTCTGAAATGGCATAAAAGGGAAGCAAGTCAGTTGTGGGGAATTTGCATATGCAGATTAAAATGCAAAAGAGAGTTCAACTTAGAGGGTATAGTGGCTGTTCCTGCACTGTGAATTCAGTTTCTTTAGGGTGGCAGAAAGGCGTGTGTTTCCTCAAACCTACAGAACTCACAGTCCTAAGTAACAAGAGAGAAAAAACCGTGAGGAGTTTTGTGTATGAAGTGGGGTGACTGAGACCTTCCAGAGGGGGCTTCGTTCCTGCCTTTACCAATCTGGTGTGGAAATCAATTAGCAAATAAGGGAAATCATTGATTTATTTCCTTCATGGTATATAAATGTTCGGGAGTAGACCTTCTGTTGACCTTTCAACAGAAGACCAGTAACTCTGCTTGTTTCCTGAGCAAATTCAATGGTAATGGTGAGGATGAGGGAGAACCCAACACGATGTTATAAGGACTATTTCCTATGACTTTTACTCAGATGGCCTAGACACCTTGAAATAGCTGTGTCACCAAAATATGTGAAATACTAATGGCATCAAAATCGAAGATGAGGGTATGGGTTTGATTTATCTCTCTTCATTGAAAAAAAATTTTTTTTTGGTGGTCCTGGGCACTGAGCTTAGGCCTTCACACTGAGCTACATCCCTAATCCTTTTTAATTATTATTTTGAGACAAGGTCTGGCTAAGTTGTCAGGCTGGGCTCAATTTGTGACCCTCCTGCCTCAGCCTCCCAGAGTATGGGGATCACAGACATGTGCTACCATGCCCAGCTTGGCAACTTTGTCTCCACCTCTGCCTGACTTCTACCAGAGGTCAAGCCTCTGTAAGTCACCCGGCGACAAGAGTTCATTCTTCTTCAGACACTCCAGTCCTTCTCCAGAGGTAGGTTCTCCGGAAAAGTCTGACGATCTATTTAGCTCACATTCAGGAAATGCTAAGACAGGATATTATTAGAGAAAAGACTAGAAGGATATATACTAATTAAGTATCAGTGGCAATTACTGGGACTTTTATCTTTCATCTTCTGCAGTCCTGATTTGAGTTTTACGACAAGCACACATTGCTTTTATCACGTGCTAAAGGTAAACTTGATTCCTGAAAATATTGGCTAACTTTTTTTTGGAGTGCTGTTAATCAAATTGAACCCAGGGCCTGTGGATGCTAGGCAAGTGCTCTACCACAGAGCCACACCGCCAGCCCCGCCAACCTGCTTCTATGTCCGATCTCGCGTTTGGCCTGGGCCCAGTCTCCTGCTGTTATCCTTGCCGCCAGGGTCTCTCTCACACCACACCCAGGACACTCTTCCCGGTCCTTGTCCCATCTCACTGCACTGCTCAGAGCCCTTCAAGGGTCCTTGTGTCCCTCAGGGCTAACCCCGAATGTCACAGCAGCTGCCAAGCCCTGTGACTCTGCCTCGGCCCCCTTCTGCCCATACCACCTTCCTCGAGGTCCTACAATGGCTGTGCCCATGCCGGGAAGGCCCTTCCCTCAGGGGGCACAGAGCACCCCGCGTCACGCGTCTGTGCTCTGCAGCTCTGACACTCTGCTCAGCACCGCTTCCTATCCTGTAACCCTGCTGCTACGTAGCTGTACTTCTCATGCTCCCTGGGCTCCTGTGCCTGCCAGTGCATTAAGTCCACAAAGGTAAGGGTATTTGTTCTGGTCATTCACACCTGGAGTACCCAGAACAGTACCCACTCAGTAACCACTGTTGGAAGAATGACTGGCAATGCTACTTCTAAGAAAAAGAAAGGTCAAGACGCAGCCCCACCACTGGCCAAGCAACCTAGCATTCTTCTAAAAACAGCAGGTACTAGAGAAAGAACTGTGGCTCCTCCAACGTGGGTGAGTCTCATTAGCACTCAAGTCAGTACCTGGCCGGGATACTGCAGCAGGAAAAGCACCTGCTCTCCAAAGCTCAAGGCCCCAGTCCCACGCCACTCATTGTTCAAGAGGAACTGCTAAGTCCATGCCTAATGTCTGGATCCCAGGGGCTAACTCATCTTAAATGGGTCTGAACACTGAATAACTAACTCTTCTGTAAATTTCTCAGGAATTGGGTTCATGGTCTATGGCCCTTCCTTAACACTGTTCTCATTTTTCTTTGTACCTTCAAATGGGAACTACTTAGGTCTAATACTTCTGGCCCTTAACTTCATCTGTAATTTGCATTTCTACAACTACCCCACTGACTCGTCGTAGCTCTTCTACCTAGTGTTCAAAGACAAAAACATAGATCCCCCAGATCCAAGTCGTTGGGTCAAAGCCTGGTCCTGACATAAGCCGAGATAAAGCCTCGCTTGTGCGCAAGAAGGGGAAGGATGAAATTAACATTTAATATCACTTTAAAGCCTTCCGTATCTGCTGCCAAACTGTGCAGAATTATAGAGATCGAAGGCTTTTGCTGGCAAGCAGAGACCCCTGAGCGTATGCAGGGCGCATGGGTGAGGATGGGGTCAGCACCCTGCTGGGTTCTCTGTTCCACAAACACCTAAGACATCGACTGACCTTTCTTCGCCCAGGAGACGGTCTTCTCACTGGAGTGCACGTAATCTTCAAATACTGTCTGTAAGACCGTGGCTCGCTCTCGGATTTCCTGGGGGCCAACAGCATGGGATTTCTGGGAGGGTGACGGAAGGATTAAAGGAGACACAGAGTTGAAGTCAGGAATAATGAAGCAGTTTATAATAGATTTAATAACAGTAAAATCACACAGTAACCACCTAGGGGCCAACAAGGGTAATCCTCTCAATATTACTAGGGAAAAAAGGGAGCTATAAAGATGTTAAAGTCAAGCAAAGACGAGGATGGCTTTGTGAGAGAGCAGACTAGGTCTGTTTACTTATTTACCCACTTTTCTTCATGACCTCCTGCCACACGTTCAAAATGAAAGACCACTGGAAACACCTGAAATTTACCAAGTCCAATCTGGGTGTTCAGACCACCACTGAACACAAGCTGTTTTCAAAAAAATCTGTATCTCCTAAAAATTTTCTCCTTCCCCTTCCGCTCAACAGCAGGAAATGACTACTCCTCTTCAAGGGCATCCCACTGACCTGCCTCAAACTTGGCCTTGGAGAGCTCCTCCTACCCTTGAATTTCAGAGCATATGCCCTCAACTCCTAGAGACTGACTGGCAGTATGTTGGGTTCATCCTTTAAGCCCAAGCTGAGCACCCAGGAACCTATTAAAGATTGGGCTTATCCAGCAAGCCACATTCAAAGACTACACGGGTATATGCAGTAAGAAACACCCTGGATTTATGCAGTAAAAAAAACCCTATGGATGGAAAGTGCTAATGAAACAAAGAACTCTTTTCCTTTCACCTTTTTTTTTTTTTTTTTGTGGTGCTGGGGATCGAACTCAGGCCCTTGTGCTTGCAAGGCAAGCACTCTAATCACTGAGCTAAATCCCCAGCCCCCTTCCTTTCACCTTTTAATAGTCCCCCAGAAAAGATTTCCTTTCCTGTTTTGGTTTCATGTATCTTAAAACAAACATGTATGTTTTCTATATGAGATCCAAAAGAACACTGAGCCCCAGCCCAACAGGCCAGCTAGCCAAATAACACTGAGCAGTACCAATTCACCCCTACTTTCACCCTCCACAGCCCCTGATGTGGGCCACCTGGGCCAGTCCAGTGTGGACCTGGGCTGCCCTTCACCTTCAGAGGACAGGGCGTCGGCGCTGGTGTCTGGCTGACCAAGATGTCTCAAGTCTCTCTCTCACCTTTAAGGGTCGGAGAGGAAGAACAAAGAGGACAGGAGAAAAGCTTCATTCTTTGGATTGACATCATCTCTGTATTAATAGAGACCTAACAACCTGAAATTGTTTTTAGTATAGTCAAATCATCTCTGCTTCCTGTTTGGATGATGATAGTCTAGCTGATTTCATAGTACATGGTCCCCCTAAGGGTCCTACCCGCTAAAATGTCAAGAGAAAAGTCACTCAGGAGCCGTGTTACCAAAGTGGACATTTGCTGTTGTCATTAACAAGGGTTTCTTCGCCCTCTAAACTGATGTGAAATGCAAACTTTCTCCACTGCCCTCCTTTCGTTATGCCACCTCAGCAGCACAACTGTCACCTTGCCTGCGCTTTTTTTTTTTTTTAATATGAATGTGAAATTAGTGAGGATGCCCTTTCCCCTGGCGGACAGAATCCTCTGTTATTAAAAAGTAAAGCACTTTAATAATGAAAACTTTTTCCTCTTTTTCTTGTGTTTTAACTGTTTAAAATTAATGAGAAGGGCAGAATGGTTGTCAAAGCGATATTGAAAGCCGGGCAGCCAGGACCGAATAAGCACAAAAATCCCTCTAGAGTGTTAAATAAACAGAGCTGCAGCCCTCTCCGAATCCCTCTGTTGGTTATTGTATACATTCTGTAACAGCTCTCAGAATAGATCTGAGAGCCAGGGAGGCAGAGAGGTTTCAGAATTCCAATAAAGGCCTCAAATTAAAGACAGCCTGGTGCGAATTCCAGGAGAAAATTAAAGAGACCTCAAGCTTAAGTGACAGGTGACTTGCTTCTGTGTCACAACTGTCAGGGGATTTAGTGATAATATGGCAATATATTACAAAGGGCTTTTCTTATTCCCCCCTTTAGGTTTCAAAATGAGGCATCTTTTCTTCCCAACCCCCCCAAAATCCACCATATATATATAATGTGAGTGTACATACAAGTAAAATACGTAGAAAAAAAGATAAAATTAGATTCCCACGCATGAAATGATGAGGTCAGTTTTAGGAAAATGTAGGAAAAAGTTAATGACAGAAAACAAAATATACTTTAGGAAAAAGCATGTCTTCTCCCCACCTCTACCTGCAGAAACCCTTTAAGACCACCCCTCTTGAGAGTGTCTCCTGGGGAGGGCAGTCTAAATTTAAACTGAAGATGGAGGGGGCAACACCACCTCAGCCTCAGACAGGTCAAAGCTCCTGTAATGAGAGCAGGTCAAAGCCCCGAGGGTGCCAGAACACCTGGCAGGCTGCCTCTCCCCCTCAGACACAGGCTCGCTACTGGTTAATGAAGCTAACTTGCAATGAGCACACCACAGGTAGTTTAGAAAACTACATTTCCAACCACCTCTCTGCACTCAGCGTACCTCTGTCTCTAACACCCTACTGATTTTGGAAAGAAAAGACCATGAAAAAGGATGAGCCAGGGCCTCTGATCTGATTTTAACACCTCACAATGCCAGGGACAGCTTCTTCGTTACAATGAGTTTACAGGCGTACTGCATGGGATGAAAAAACCTGCAGGAAAAACATGTTGGGCGTGTGCTCGCTCTGATGATGAAAACTTAACACCTATCAAGGAGCAACAGATGTGCCATTCTGGTAGAGGAAGTTTTGGTGGTGGCAGTGGTGGGGAAGGGGTGGGTGGGGGTGGGGGTGGGGGTGTGTGTGTGTATGTGTGTATGTGTGTGTGTGTGTGTGTGTGTGTGTGTGCGCGCGTGCGCGTGTGCAGGTGCCCTGATACTAGCAACTTCCAACATGTTTTTAACTAAATGGAAAGATTTTGTTTTAATCACTTTCCTGCCGAGCTGAGCTTTACCCCACAGTCCCCAGAACCTTCTGAGTGCCTCTCAGTAAAGTTGAAAGATGGAATTTATTCTCTTTGTAGGTGGGTGAACGTGCACACCCAGACATAGCTATATATATTTCATATACCTAAATATGAAATATACATTTTACAGATGCTTCACTCGCTTTCTTTCTGTTCACAGAAGCCCAAAAATGTATATGCCAAAGGGACATTTACCATGGACTTCAGTCAAGCCGAGTGAAGAAGAGGGCATTAAAATGAGGTGTCTGGCCCCTAAGTACTGAAGGCTCATCTACAGAGCTCACTTTTTTTTTTTTGGTGCTAGGGATTGAACTCAGTGCTTGCTGGACAAGTATTCCAACCACTGAGCTAAATCCCCATCCACAAAACCCACATTTATACGCCTGGCACTTGTACACCTGCCTGAGAATTGCCCGGATGAGAGGAGCAGTCAGGACAGAGGGTATTTCTCATGCAAAGAAGAATTAGAAGTCATACCCAACACCCACTTTATTCTTTTAATCATCGATACAGATTGTGCATATCGCATACTCACAGGCTTCGGATCTATGTGATTAGTAACACAGTCCAGTTGTTCTTTTTCCTTTGAATGAAGGTTAAATTTGGTCCTCAAATTAAGTCTTTACCAGCCTACCGAGAACTTAGGAGGATTAATTTCCTTTTCTAAGTTACCACTTATGTTTGTGTCAGTGAAAGCCCAAACTTGCTTAGCACTTTCGCTTTTCAAAAACAAGATCACCAAATCTTAAAACTACCAAAGCATTTAACTCCTTCCTGTCCACCAAGGCAGGCGTTGAGATGAGACTTCAAGACAATCTCGGGCCTTAGGAACCAGTACAGCTCAGAAGTATACCCAGAGTACTTCCTGCCTCTTTATTCAAACCCCATGGCGATCGGTTAAGATGGGCACTCTCATTCTTACTTTCCAGGTGACAGGAAGAAAACGTGCCCAAGGGTTGGAGCTACCAGCTGTGAGCAGGGATGCAAATATGATGGGTCTGCTGGCCCTGGGCCTGGCTCCTCCCCAGGACCTCAGAGTGGCTCCTCCAGGCTGAGGAGGTCTCTGGCACTGGCCTCCAGCCAGGGAAAAGGCTTAAGAGAAGAATCGGTGCCGCAAGGCCACAGAAGGGCAGATGTTAAAAAAAAAAATGGCGTGGCCGCTGCTGAAAGGGCAGAGGAAATGCAGCTGCTCTGCTCCTCCCTTAGAGACACGTCCCTCAGGAGGGGCTGTGGCAGACGGATACAATGACTACGTCCCCGGAGAGAAAGGTCTGTGTTCAGGGATAAAGACTGAAACCAAAGCTGGTCCTAGAAACAGTATACGTAAGACTAAGTTTGATCCAACTTTTACCATCTCATTTTGTAATTTTCCTGCTGCCTCTTATTTCTGGAGAGCAGGCAGATGCTAATGTTCCACTTATTAAGATACAGCAAAAACAAAACAAAACAAAAAACAAAAAAAACAAAACAGGCACTTGTGTCACTGTTGTGTCACTGAGTCAGGGCTTTGATTACACGTCTGCTACTAACTTACATGACAACAATGACAATAAAAACAGTACAGATCATCTGGTGCCGTGCGTTATACTGTACTTGGGGCTTTAGGACCATTTTGCACACGACTCTCCAATTTCCTACAAGAAGAGCAATATCACCACTTCAATTTTACACATGAGGAAACTGCAGCTGAGGAGAAAGGTCCAGGACTTGCCCAAAGGCTCATAGCTGGTGACAGATGAGGAATCTGACCTCAGGCCCTGCCCTTAAGCTACCTGCGGATTCTACAGAGCGGGACAGGAGCCATAATGAAGTATCATAGGGACACACACACACACACACACTCTCTCTCTCTCTCTCTCTCTTTCTCTCTCTCTGGAATTTTTAATAGTTCCAGAGGAGCAGGAGTGCACCAAGACCAATGACCATCTATTTGGTGACCAGTCAATTCCCCTGATAAGAGATGGCCCAAAATCTAGTGTAGCTGGGGTGTTGTATGTGAAAGGCCACCTAAAATAACTTGATCAACTGAGTCTTTTTTTGGTGGTTGTAGTAGGGCTAGGGATGACGCAGGGGGGTCATGCTGGGGAAACAGTACTACTGAGCTGTATCGCTGGTCCTTTTTATTTTTCACTTTGAGACAAGGTCTCACCAAGTTGTCCAGGCTGGCCTCAAACTTGAGATCCTCCTGCCTAGGCCTCCCAAGCAGCTGGGGTTAGAGGCATGTATCACCATGCCCAGGTTCAGCTGAGTCTTTAACAGCTTTTTGTGGATCTTTGTTATGGGATCATTTACCAGCCAAACCTCACTTCCGCGAAAATGGTGAACACCTAACTTAAAAAGCAATTTAGGGGCTAGGGTTATAGCTCGGTGACTGTGCTTGCCCAGCATGAGTAATGGATGCCCGGGCCTCAATGCCCAGCATAGAGAGGAAAAGCAATTCAGTTTCATTTTCTTGGTTGAGCTAATTCCAACAGAGGTGCATGGGTGTACAGTGAAGTAAGTGTGTATGCTTTGATGACCCCACACTGCCTGACTTGGAATCCCAGGACGACTCTGGGAAAGCTCGTCTGCCTCTGCCTCAGCTTCCTGAACTACACGCAGGGGGCAGTATCTACCTTGCAGTGTTGTTTGGACTAAATGGGATCGTGTGTGTAAACAGCTTAGCATAGTCCTGGGCCCTCTGATAAGAGATGCTAGGATTACTTCCTCCCTTAGATTAGATACATTTCTTTAGCTACTCTGGAAGAACAGTACTTAAGTCAGGGTCAGTCAAATCTAGTCCCTGCCTCAGGGAGAATATTGATCCAGATAAAGGCACATACTAAAGGATAAAAGAAACTCCTAAGCTTGATTTCCCACTCTATCCTCAGGCACAAGAAAACAAAGTCAAATATCCAATTGATTAATATTTAATAGACAAAATCACACATGAGAGCACTCCACACGTGCACATGTGTGTGACACACTGAGTAACGGGCTGGAGTAGGTGGGAGATGACAGCCTGGCAGGAATGAGGCCTAGAAAAGCAGCAGCAAAGGGCACTCAGGGCTGTGTGCAGCTGCTCAGAGTCCCCGCATGGAACCGTACAGATAATAAAAATGCTGCTTCTTAATGATGTCAACTTCATTCTTCCTGTGTGGACAGCACAGGCACACTGAAAAATGGAGGGGTTTAACTAAGTGTGTTGGGAGGAGACACAGAGATCTCTCTTCTTCCCATGCTGTCTTGGATGGACGAGTCCAGGCAGAACCATCGCAGATGACTTGGGGAGACCCCCTGGTGCCGCATAGGTCATGCCGCCTCAAGACGCGCTCTGGCCCAGACCCCTTTCTGGGGAGGCTGCTGTCTGGCAGACTCTCAGGATGGAATGAAGCCCATTAACTGGACGGGATCAACAAGTACATCGCAACACAAAAACACATTTAAGAGCTTGTCTCATCTAATATGCATGGTCCCTAAAATAAACATTCTGCTTGACAAAAATTAACTATCCCACATGCAAAATCCTACTGTCCCAGACTGAGAAATAGGAGCCACGGCTGTTAGTGACAAGAACAATAAATCATAAAACTTACCTGGTTTTCTCTTCGCCTCACTTTAAAACAATCATCCCTTGTCAGAATGGACAAAAAAGCTTCCATCTTAATCTCAGAAACGCTGTCAAAGGAAGGGTATATCAAAATAAACTTTTTGCTCTTCAAAAACACCCAAAACCTTGATGTCTAAAACTAGCCCATTCTAAAGCTAAGACATACATGGGGATCTCCATGGTATTTCAGGGACAGGCCGGCAATAGTCCTGACAGTTTCCTACTCCCCAATAAATTTAAAATAATTTAGATTTAGATTTTCTTTTCTTTCTTTTTTTTTTTTTTTTTTTTGGTGCTGTGGATCGAACTCAGGGCCTTGTGCTTGCAAGACAAGTGCTCTAATCACTGAGCTAAATCTCCAGCCCCTAGATATTTCTTTACAGGGATCATGTCTTTCTTCCTTTCCCCTCTTTCCCTCCCTTCATTCCTTCCTTCCTTGTGATGCTGGGGATTGAACCTAGAGTGTCTGCACTGGGCTACATCTTTAGTCTTTTTTATTTTGAGGCAAGGCCTCCCTCAATTGCCCAGGGCTTGAACCTATATCCTCCTGCCTCAGCCTCCCATTGGACTACAGGCATGTGCCACAACACCCAGCGTGTCATTATTTCTTAATAAATCTTGAGTCCTAAACAAGTAGACTTGCTTATTGATACACTACCTTGACTTGAGCTGATAGTCTCTTTAGTTTTAAGGAAGAAAGAAGGTAGCCATAGATCCTCACCTATTGCTGCAAACACCTCAGTGAATTGACCCAGCCTCTGTCCATAGCACCTCTAGCCTTTTCTTCTACCCTGGAGAATCTTCACTACTCTTGTCTCTTGATGGTTTAGGGGTGAGGACCAAAAGATCACCAATAAATCTGTAACTATGTGCAAAGTGCAGAAACCAGTACTTGGGTTTCCCTCAGGAGCAGAAGCCGTAAGGAGCCAGAACAAAAGAGTGGGCCCTGCCTCCTTGGGAGTCTGGGAAACCAACACTGCATTAATGACTGCAAAGCCACAGCACAGCACGGGACATAGATCCGCAGTTAGAGACAGGAGGAAACGTGAGCTGCAGAAATGGTACTTTCGGGAGAAGGAAGGGGAAAGAAGAGTGCTGGGGGAGAAAAACAGATCATAAAAAGACAAATGATTTTGTTGCAGGTGTTTTTTCTCTTTGAAAATGTAACAGCAAATTAAAACACGAGTGGCAACCTTGTATGTGGGAGAAGACAATTCTCTCCCTTTCCCCAAAGGTTACTGTGACAAGGCTGTGAATGAAAATCCCGTGTTTGACAGCCACGTATCTGAGCCGTGTCATCTCCTCGGCACCCTGCCCCACCCACAGCATCCTGTCGCCACCTCCCAGCCCCGTGGAGGAGCGCAGCCTTCTCCCAGACGCCAGAGTCAACCGTGAAGGCAAAGCCGCCTGCAGGGTGCAAGTCCCACAGGGACATTCTCCACAGACAGAGGGATGTGTGTGAAGGGATCTGTCTCAATCTCAGGCCTGCGAACTTGATGGGGAAAATACAGCCCAGTCTTATCTTTTTCTCTATCTCATCTGCTTCTGTTCATTACTTTTTCTTTTGAGAAAAAAAAAGAAAGAAGGAAAATACATATGGAAAAGAAATATAAGGACTTGGAATGAACAGAGGAAAAAAAAAAAGAGAATAATGACATTCATAGTCAGCGACACAAAAATCCAGGCCACAGAAGGGCACAGGGTTCCACATGCATGGTGTGCTGTGGTGCCAGCCAAGAAGGGCTCCGACACTGCAGCCCTCCTGCAATGCGGGGGCCACGCGCCTGACAGGAGCAGGGCAGAAACCTGGACCCAGCAGGCTGGAGTGATTTACAGCTTTAAAGGGCCTTCTTCCTATTTCTGAGGGATCACCACTTCTGAGGAACCTAGCCAATGTACCATGCTTATTTACAGTCCTTCCCACAGATCTGAATCACTCCACCTTGCTAGGAAAAGAGACAGAAAAATAAAGAAATGCAGGGAGCTGTCTCATGCCTGACCTGAGAAATATAGGTTCTGATGAGGTATTTATAGTTTAATAAACCAATGATAACTTTTATTAGCAATGCATTTAAAGGGGACATAAAAAAGCTAGAGTTGGTAAATACAAAGAAGTCAAAAGGACGCAGAAGCAAAGTTCTGAGTCTGTGCAGACCGAGGTGGCAGCGGCCCAGGGCACCTGTCTCCTGCCCAGTCTGCTAAATTGAATTGTCAGGGCGAGCTCCACAGCACCCGTGCACGCGGGCAGGCGGCAATTTGTTGTGATGCCCTTGCTGCCGAGGGCCTCTGCCTGCCTTTCCGAATCTTCCTTGCAATTCATCAGCCACCCGGCGTCCTGCTGCCTGGCTCTCGGGTTCTCAGGCACAAACACACACACCTCTTCCCCTCCATCTCCTTCTCTTAATATTTAGTGTACCATTTGGATTTCCAGTGCTCCAGTCTGCTTCTTCCCACTGCAGTCTGCAACTAGTTCTAATAGATTTTATTTTATATTAAGTCAAGGAAACCATCTGTACATCAATAGCCTTTCCTTAAACAGCAATCAGCAAGTGTAGTGCATGGCTGTCACTGTGTAACCCAGATTCTGTATCTGTCTAGGCTGAGTCTATCTGCCACAAGGCACACCAGGCCAGGCCCCACAGTAGGTGAGTGCTGGGAGATAGCAGCACGGGCGCCCCCGGGGCCTTCCACTCCGGCACTGCACACTCTCCCCTGACACATCCCTCTGCTGCCCCTCCCAACATCCTTGCCAAGGCCCTAGGTGGCCTAGTGTTTCCTTTTGTATGTGCACCTCATGCTGAGTCCCACCCAAATGCTGGCTGGTAGTGTTTACAGATGAGATCACCACAGAGGTTGTCTGCACTTGGTGTGTCCTTAAGACAGACCTGGCTCACTAATAATTCCTGCCTGTGATAATCACTGTTTTCCTTTTTCAATTTTAGCTTCATGTCTGAATGCTTCATAGCAACTGACTTAAGTGTTTATGAAAGAAAAATCAGGACAACAGAGAGACAGTGGCACCTGTCCTGTTGGCACTCGTGGCAGATGGTCATCTGACTTCTTCCTGTGGCCCTGTGCTTCCTGGGGAGGGGTCACGTCACAGCGACGGGTGTAGAGAGCACCCAGCACAGCACCAGGGAAAGAAGCCCAGGAGAGGCCAGCAGGCCGCTGTTGAGCGGCAGCGCTGAGCCCACTGCAGGGCCCACCACAGGGTTCCAGGAGCACCCGCCATGCAATACACATTCTGTGATGAGGAAACAGCTCTGGTGCCAGGATGTGCCCGGTCTGTGGGAGAAAAGAAACCCTGCTCTGCTCTGTCAGGGGTTTCACTTCTACTCACCCACGACTTCCCAAGCTTGCTGCCTAGGAGGCGCAAGCTCTGCTGAAAAGCATGGCAAAGAAGAGGGGCTAGCAGCCCCATCCTGGGGGACATGGACTCCAGGGGGGAGTGGGGGTATCAACAGATGGACACGAGATTTCCCTTATAAATAAGAGAAAATATGTATACCTTCCTGAAACAAACACCACTCTTTCAATCGACGTATTAAGGAACAGGTTAAATAAAAGCAAAGTCCAAACTACCTTTACTTCAGGCTATCTTGAAACCATCACCAGGAGCAGGTTCCTGCCTCTTCCCATGCCAAAGGAAGCAGGCGCACCGTGTGAACATGCCTCAGCCCACAAATGTTCACACTGATGACGGGGAACCGTCTGGGAAGCCTTACAGCCTGAGGGAGTGGTACAGGCTGGGAAACATGGCACCAAGGGCTGGGGACACCCACACGCATGATGGACAGTCCTACTGTCCCCCTAGACCAGGCCCCACATCTGCCCGGACATTTCAGTTTGCATGCAGAATACAACAATTTTTCCAACTTTGTAGTTCAGGGGCTGGAGAACCTGGGAATCTTACTGTTCTAGATAAAACCCAGGGCTGGGCAGGGAAAAACCCAGAAAGGAGACTGCCACACTCAGCAGCACCTGAGCAGCCAGGGGTGCTGCCGGGTGTGGCGTGCGTCATGTCCCAGCACCCCAGGCAGACGCGTGCCTGTGCTTCCACAAATATTTTTATCCACCACTGGGCCATGTTGGAGCAGAAGAAATTCTTTAAAGTCAATCTGTTTCAAAAACTCTATTCCTTTAGAATTACATCCCACTATGAGAATCTGTTACTTTAGGTGTCAGAGACATCATGGAACACACAACAAACCAAGCACTGGGGCTCAGGTGAATCATTTTCCTGTCACTCCCATGGAGCCTGCCTGCCAGCTGGGCTGGACTCAGAGCTATGCCACGCGACAGCGCCGAGAGAGGGTGGCTACAAGTCCTGGCTGTGGACATGAAGTCAGGGCGCCATACTACCTGCTTGAAATCTTCTGCCTGGGTCTGTTTTCTTGGGGGAAAGGACTTGGGTGTTGTCTAAAAGCATTATTTTTTAAAAAGACAAATCAACTTTGAAGCTAAAAGATGTCTAATTACAAGAAACAAAAACTGTGAATAAAAGGAGCCTCTGAGAACCTGGCTGTAAGGTCGTGCATTCTCACTTTAGAGTAAGAAGAATGTATTACAGACCTCGATCTCAAAGAAAGATGAAGTGTAACAGATTGTCCTGACTTAAGTCTGGCAATGCAATGAAGGCTGTCAGGTGAGGATGCCATTAAGGGTTTTAGTTTTTGCCACTGGCTATTCTGGGACTCATTTAGGGATCACAAGGGTTAATGGCTCTTCAGCAGCTTACAAGGCCCATCCACTATAAAAAGCGACAGAAAGTTAATTAGGTGAGACCAGCTGAAACCCTGCTCAGGTTTCTGACTCACTTGATTTTGTGAGAAGCCAATGAGTTGACATATTCTGCCTCCGAAGGAGCCAAAATGAGCAGGCTGCTCCCATGGCAGCCAATCCGGGCGGTTCTTCCAATCCGGTGGATGTATTCTGCAGGTGAAGATGGTGCGTTGTACTAAAAAGGGTAACAAAAATGAAGGCATTCCAGATTAAGGGATTGTCATTAACTGGAAGTGCAATACCTCTCACCTGCCTCCAGGTATCCCAAGAATTAGGCCCGGTGCTATGGTTACTCTAAACAATCGCAAGGAGAAGTCACTCAACCCTGACACTCCTGGCTTCACTGAAACAAGGCCGACACGCAAATGTGAATGGTGGCCAAGTTTCAGATAAACGAGACGTCATCGCATCCCAGTATCTCCTTTTTAATTTTACTTCTCCGCAGGTCTCTCATTTTCCCATTTGCATCTTCTCACTGAGGTGACTGCAAGGTGAAATGTAGGCAGGGAGGGCAGACCTCTCCGAGACGGCCACATGACCTTGGCCTATTTCCTTGGCAGACAAGAGCAGCAGGGCTGTGGTGACAGAGGACACTGGGCGGGATAAGGATGAGGGGCTGACTACTGTGCCGGCGGAGTGCACCTCCTGCTGGCCCTGGGAGCAGGCCCCACCGCCCCATCACAGCTCCGTCCAGAACCTAACCGTGGCCTGGTCCCTGCAGGTGGAGACAGGTTTCGGCTCCTGGGAGCCCGTCCCTGACTCAAGGAGAAAGGCAGAGCCCAGCTCAGCCGAGGGGACGAGGCGCCACGTTTTACGTTACCCTTGGCAGTCATGGCGTCATCGTCAAATGACTACACGTTCGTTCTCTTTTCCTTCACTGCCACAGGATTCAAAGACTGTGGGCCAAGGTGGATAAACCACACAGGGCTCCAGGCGCGCTCCCTTCAACAGTCCCCGTACAAGGCCTTCCGTGACCAGTTCTGTGCCCGGCCCCCAGCATACTAAAATCATCCTTGCGGCCAGCAGAGAAGAAGACACAATGCCTCTTGCCCTAAGGTGATCATCTGTGACAAGCAGGTCAGGCTCCCCAGCCGGAGACAGGCATCAAGTCCACTAAATGCGAATAAACCATGACTCATGTAAGTAGGGCACATGTCCTCTGGCCCCCACCCAGAGGGGCTTAAAAATGCCACTCTGCAGGCTAACGGAAAGAAAACCAAGATGAAGCCC
>PVJO010008847.1:0-72826 GCA_004026905.1 Hystrix cristata
ATGATCATCCCTGCCGATACATGACTATCTTTAAACTATCTGTGGTGTTCTACATTATGTTTATTCAGTTTGTTTCCATATCTTCTTTCAGTGTCCTCTTCTTTTAAGCTAACTGCTTTATAATCTTCTGTTCTCAGAGTATTAAAAATCACTGTATGTCTGAGATAAGTCCAGGAACAAAGGTAAAATATAATACATGGAATGAACTTCTTAGGATTCAAAAAACAAACTGTATTTTTAAATTTTGGAATTATTTTTGTAACACTTGTCAGATTTTAACAATTTGCATTGTAATCATGAGGCAATAGTTTTTAGTTTCCTGTACTCTCCAGTGGCTTCTACAAGCCTTACACATCAAAATCAAATACTAAATGGGAACATCCTTTCAACTGTGCTCTCTAATGGTGAAAGGTGGTTTTGGTTAGCTTTTCTAATACCGGCTCATGATCAAGAAAATGCTGATGAATTATTTGTCTTTCCTTTGTCTCAGATAACAAATTAACACTCATCTACTGTTGGAATTGTTGTTTTGGTCAACAGAGGTTATATAGTCTATACAAGCTCTTAAGAAAGACTCTCTGTGCACTATTTTGTGAAATACAATTAATATATTTATCCTCATCATGTTGCTGTTTCTACTTTTTTGGAAATGATTTGTGTGCTTATTTGATTTATTTTAATCAAATTTATTTTAATCAGTTTAATCAAGCAGTTAATTAATTTAAATTTTAAATGATTTAGCATTAGTACTTCATAATTTATCCTTAATAAGATTATTATTCTTTTAAAATTAAAATTGTATATATTGTATATAAGATGGCAGTGTGACATGAATTCTGTATGTAATCAGCACTGCATTACCTCACAATCCTATCAATTTCTTCTGATGAGAACACTTAAAATATACTCTCATAGCTATTTTCAAAATATAATACATTTTTATTTACAGTCACAACATTGTGCAAGGTATCTTCTAAAATTATTCCTCTTAACTAACTGAAATTTTGTATTCTTTTGTCCAAAAACCTTTCCAAATCCTCACGCTCCCAGTCCCTGGTAATTACTCGTCTCCATTTCTGTTAATTCACCTCTTTAGACTCCTCAGCCACAATATTGAGAAACACGAGGACATTAAGTGAAATGAGCCAGGCATAAAAAGACACATTTACTTGTTTCGTTACAGAATCATTTGGCACATATTTCTCCTCTGAAAAAAGATTCAAAAAGATGACAATGGAAAATGTAATTGGCTTTCAAACCAAGAAAATCTTTTCTGAATTTCCATGTGTATTGTATCTTTTGCTGCATGCATACCTCTTCTAAAATCTTCTTTGGAATAGAATGAGTGTAAAATCTATGCACTTCAGGTGCCATAAATCACGGTTACACTCTCCAAGTACATCAGTTTGATTAGTCGGGAGGTTCCAGCAAAGTAACCAATTATTCTGCAAGTAACCATTAGTAAGTCCTGGTAGGTCAGTATTCTTGTCTTAGAAATAGGGGTTAAAAAAAAGTGTTTTTAAAAACATGTCATTGTAGTGATTCTGTCATATAACTACAAATCACATCTTAAATGTTTACCAGTATTTATCAATAATAAATAAATATTTTCACTTCACTTATATGTTTAAAACAAGTCCAAAAGCCAGGTGTAGGGCACATGCCTGTTGTGCCAGCACATTGGCCGCTGAGGCAGGAAGATCACTGGGAGTTTTAGGTCAGCTTTGGGCTAAAAGTGAATTCAAGTCCAGCCTGAACTACATAGTGAGACATTGTCTCAACAAAACAAAGCAAATCATCCGAATAACATACCTTGAATGCATTACTGTCTTAGGATAATTATCGATTATATTAAGTAACAATTACACAAATAGTCGAGATTGCCAAAAATGATACTGAAGAACATATTTAGCTATTTTTCCTTCCTAAATCGAAGGTCAGAATTGAGGATGAAACTACAGACCACATTTTGGTCTGGTACAAAAGCAAAAGCTGCATGTCACGCGTACCTTCTTATTCAGTGCCTACCCTGCTTTTTAATATGAGTATAGCCTTACTCCCAAGTTTCGTCTCTATCTTCCCAATAGCTGTTCCATATTTTCTTTTTACTGATTATGATTTTTCTTTGCTTTTTCTGTATTTTAGTTACAAATGGTTCATTATACATGATGCTTTTTTTGAGCAGGGCACTTTGCTCACCAATGGCCCACATGGTATAATAGTGGTATACAAAGGTGGAAGGAAGTTTCATTGTTAGAGCCGTGGGAATGGCAAGAATTTATACTTTCCAGTAAAAGAGCTTTATAAGCAAAACTATGGAAACAAGTCAATTCACAATAAATGCACTTATTAGAAAGTTTAAAATTTCTTGCAGAATTGGTGGATTTTTCCCCTCAATCTGTTTATGCTCTTAATTATGTTGCGATATAGATATAGAGTTGAGTTTTTGAGTAAGAGAACTTGTCTCTGTCTTGTGTGAAGTATACAGTGTTTCCAGTTATGGGTAGAATAATAGCAGAATAATTTCGGTAATAATCACAAATGAAATGTTTTTAAAAATCCACTTCATTGAAAAGGGGTAAAAATAAATTCTACTAAGTAGAGAGTCTATAAATGTGAACGAACTAAATGATACCATTATGTATGAACTCAGAAACTGTAACAGATTATTTGTCAAGTGGAACATAAAAGATAAAGGCATATTGTGGGAGTTGGGAGTTATAGAGGGGTTGAGGAGGAAGACACTTGGCATTATTGTTAACTTACTGTGTCCCAACGAGTTTGTCATATGTATGATTTCACTAGCTGCTGGTTTTTATTCTACTGTTTAGAGATTTTTGCAAATCTTTGCCCATTAGTAGGTAATTACTGGCGGTTATTTACACGGAAAGAGATATCAAAGAAGTAAAAATTGTCTCCATGACGTTTCTCTAGAAGAGAATACAAATTAAAACAACAGTAAGGAAATACTAAATTGCCAGAAAACTGTATATTCACTTGCCTAAATAAGATGAAATTACCATTATTTTGAATATCAAAAGTATGAAATAACTTCTGTTCCCTGTGTGCCATTCCTAAACTTCCTAGTTCTCTATGCTATTGTATACATAGAATGATTTTGAATTCAAGCGGAATATTTATTCTCTCACCAGCCTATTTCTTACTTATAATTTCTTAATATCTAAAGCTATTTTGTTTGAATATTTCAACATTGCAAGTTATTCATTATTATATACCGTATATAGTTCCTGGAACATGACAAACTTTCAACAAAAATATATTAAATAAATCCATGTAATGCTCTTACATATTTACAGCTAAACACAAGAAAAATATTACTAAAACAATAACCCGACACAGACTTGTCTGAACATAGAACCTTTCCTTACTGTTTTAAACATTGTAAAAGTTATTCATGAGTACTTGAAATGATTTCATCATTTGAATAAAAGATTTGTTTATGATGCCAAAGATTTCATAGCAATGTAGTACTTTATCCTGAAGATACTAAGCTTCTCCAGTACAATATTAAAAATTAAAATTAGACTAGTATTTAATGAGTTAGAAATATAACTACACAGAAGCAGTGCTTACCATATAGGAGGATTAGAGAGTGTACATTCTCATCGCCAAAAGGATATGCATTCCATTTTCCCATTAAAGGTTTCCATTAGTGTATGCAGACCTTATTAGAAAATGTTAAGTAATTAGAACACACATGTACACACACACAAACACACACACACTTAGTTCCTCAATGGCTTCAAGTCAGAGGACTCCACAGGAAGGAAAGGAGAATGGTAAAGTATTACGGTATTTAAATCTAAGCAGCTGGGAAAACCCAGGAGAAAGTGCTAATCTTCATATGCCGCCTTTGGTTAAATTGCAGAGTGAAACAGATTTATTTGGAATGTCTTAAACTCTAAAGTTGGGCAGCCTTTGTTAAACTCTGGAGAGGACAATATTTTATTTTGAGCCTAACAAATTAAAGATCAACCTGGGCCATCTGGGTCTATAATAAGAACAAATAGCAAAATCATAGTTAGTAAATATCATCGCATGGTTAAAGGGATGTTGCAAACATAGCTGTCTATAGCCGCTGTAATTTACAGACATTTTCTATTTCCTCTGATGATAAATTTAATTTATTCCTTTGGTCTTTTATTTTGGAAAATTATTCTCCCATTTTATCGATATATTCTCAAAGAATACTGGGTAAATTTGAGTTGATAAAAGTACAGAAATCTGATGCACTGTAAATAACACAGTTTCAAATTATAAATAAATTTGCTACATATATTTTTCAGTGCTAGATTTATCATTAAGAAATAAAAGTTACTCAACTGAACTGTAAATTTATTTCTAGTTTATTCATTGTCTATTGGATTAGACTAGAAAAATTTTTAAAATGATCATGGAGTTTTTCACAAGATTATTCTAACCTTATGAAATATTTCCAGAAAGACTACCTATTTTAAATTATACCATAGAGTCACATTCCTTTTTGCAGTATCTTTTTAGACTAGTAGTATTTTATTTTTCTCTTTTAGGTAAAATATTCCATTGGCATTGGCAATTCAAACCAATGTGTGAATTTAAAGACGAAAAAGTGTTGCAAAGAAACCACAATTTGAGAACAGCAAATTTGCAATGTGTAACTCATGCTTCATGGAGAGCTGCCTTGTCCTGTATCAGTGATTTTCACCTAGTACTAATACTACATCCTTTAATGGTGTTTGGAAATCCCTGGGCGTATTTCTGTTTGTCCATGAGACTGAATAGAGCTGTTGGTGTATAAATTAAGAATGCCAGGGTTGTAAACATCCTACATTGTGTCAGGCAGTGAAATGTGTCAAATATTGAAAAATAATCCTAAACCCAACAAAATTATTGATGCTTTCCCCTTTGCCAAAAAATTAAGAATATAAAAGCTTCATTAAACTGCCCTAACAAACAAACTTAATATTGCTATTGTCAAACACTAATCATTTATGTCGAATTCCTAAAAAAATTATATAAATGAAACAGATTTTTAATTTATAGAAAACAAAAGCTTGTTTCCAAGACTTAGCTATTACAAATTGTGCTGCTATGAACATGGTTGTGCATATATCACTGTGATATGATGATTTTAATTCTTCTGGGAAGATACCAAGCAGAGGAATAGCTGGGTCAAATGGAATCTCTAGTTGTAGTTTTCTGAGGAATCTCCACACTGATTTCCACAGTGGTTGGACCAGTCTGCGTTCCCACCAACAGTGGAGGAGGGTTCCTTTTTCCCCGCAGCCCTGCCAGCACTTGTTATTGGTTGATTTCTTGATAATAGCTATTCTTTCTGGAGTGAGATGGTACCTTAGTGTTGTTTTGATCTGCATCTCTTGAATGACCGATGCTGTTGAACATTTTTTCATATATTTATTTGCCATTTTTATTTCTTCATCTGAGAAATGTTTATTCATTTCAGATGCCCATTTTTGGATAGGGTCTTTAAATTTGGGAGGTTTGATCTTTTTGAGTTCTTTATATATTCTGGATGTTAGACCTTTGTCTGAGAGACAGCTGACAAAAATTTTCTCCCAGTTTGTGATTTTTCGCCCTACTCTATTAGTAATTTCTTTTGCCGTGCAAAAGCCTCTTGATAGGATGTGGTCCCAAGCATCTATTCTTTGAATTGTTTCCCGTGCAGTCTGAGTTTTATTCATAAATTTTTTTCCAACCCCTATGTCTTGGCGAGTTCTTCCTATTTTATTCTCTAGGAGATTTATTGTTTCTGTTTTTATGTTTACGTCTTTGATCCACTTCAATCTTAGTGGTGAGAGACATGTATCTAGTTTTAGTTTTTGGCATGTGGTAAGCCAATTTTTCCAGCACCATTTATTAAAGAGGCTATCTTTCTTCCAGTGAGGGTGTTTGGCTCCTTTGTCGAAGATGAGATATCTGAGTGTGTTTGGAGTTATTTCTGCATCTTCTAGCTAAGTCTTGAAAACAACCTAAATGCCCAACAACTGATGAATGGCTAAAGAAGATGTGGTTTTTCTACACAATGAAGTACTACACCGCCATAAAAAAGGATAAACTAGAGTCATTTGTATGTAAATGGATGCTCTTTGAGAACATACTCTTAAGTGAAATAAATCAGACACTTATTAGTACCCATCAAATTGTTTCTCTGATATGAGAAACCATAAGTGTAAGTAAGGACAAAGGGGTAGAATAGATATTATGTTTAAAAAAAGAAAAAGAGAGAGAGATAGTATTCAAAAGAGAGGAGAACTAGATAGGGAAAAGGGGGAATAAAGAAGAAGGTTAAAAGAAAAGTAAGATGAAAGGGGAAAAAATGGTAAAGTGTAACTACACTTGTTGCAAATAGGGAGGGGTGGGTGAATGGAAGAGAGGGGAGGGGAAGCGGGGGAAGAGGGGGGAAAACCAAGATGTATCATGTACAGGTACAAAATAACCATGTTGATTATGATCATTATGTATACAATGTACCATTACATGTTCTTGGTAAAAATAAAAAATTAAAAAAAACCAAAAGCTTAGTTTATTAACTTTTAAGATATTTATTAGCTATTAAAATTTTAACATTCAATCTGCAAATGGAAATTTTATGCAAGGTATACAAAGGGATGATTTGGTACATAGCTGTATAAACTGCATAGTGATTACCGCAAAGTAAGACATTACTGAACACTCTTATTTATCACCTGTGTGCTGGTGTGCTTGTGTGTGTGTGGGGGGGGGGTGAAGACACACATCAAATTTTATGTACCTTAGATCCTAAGAACTTACTCCTTTTATATCTGAAAGCTTGTACAAATTGATGAACATCTCTTCATCTTTCTGAAATACTAGCCCCAGGTAACCACGATTCTAATTCTTGTTTTGAGTTTCTGCTATTTGCTGGTATTAGGGTCAGGTATGGGGACCAGATGCCCTGCTGGACCACACAGATGCATCTGCTGTCTTCATGTAACTCTGCACCTAGAGGGGAAGACACATAGCAGAAAGATTCATTTATATTTGGTTGGCTTTAGACTAGCAGTATTCCATTGCCATTGGTAATTCAAACCAATGTGCGAATGTAAATATGAAAGTATGATGCACAGAAAATATAATTTGAAAACAGCAAATCAATAATGAGTAGCTTATGCTTCATAGAAAACTATCTTCTTCTATATCAGTATTTTTCAGCTAGGATTAGCCAAGTGATATAATGTAAACATAACAAAGACACTGATTATCATAATCTATAACATTGATTCTATGTGTTTGTCTTAGTTTCTCCTTAAATTTCTATTTTACATAACCATCTACTAATCATATTGTTTAGTAAATTAATATCCAGTATAATTTACTTTTTAATCTGTATAATTGATTAATATGTATATTTCTAATCTGTAGGTATCTAAACTTTCTTATTTGGGGAGGTAATGGGGATGTGATAAGTGATGTTACATTGAGAAACAAGCCTTGAGTGTCTAGCAAGTAATAAACCATCATTAAATGTGTCTTTTCCTTGTACTATATTTCAAATTTTTTCTTGATATTAAGTAATTCTTTAGTTAAAAGAATGAGGCAGAATCCCAGTAATTACATTTCTGCTATTTCCATGATATTAAAACTTGAATATTATCCTCTTGGCATTAAAGTTTCCTCATTTTAAAAAATAGTAATATTCTCATATGTTTGCTATATTAATAATATTTTAACATATTTATTTAATACAGTTCCTAGGATAGAGTCACTGAATACTACCTATCATTTTTAATATACCACTAAATATCATGAATATCATTGTTTTTGGTTTAAAAATATGAAAGAATTTAAGCATTTCATAGAAATATTATAAGCAAATATTACATTTTGTTTTTATTCATTCATAAGGGCAAAGAAATGTAACAGAAAAAATTAAATAGGCTTTCTATATTAAAATGATTACTTATAAGATTAACATTCCTTGATATTGTATTAGTTTCCTAGGTCTGGCATAAAAAAGAGCTGTGAACATGGTAGCTTAAAACAACAGCCATTTATCCTCTTACATTTCTGTGGACTAGAAGTCAGAAAGCAGGGGATTGGTGTTGTCTGAGGCCCTAGGAAATGATCTATACTTGGCACTTTCTGACTTTTATTGGCTCTAGAAATTCCTAGAATTCTCTGGCTTGTAGATGCTTCATTCTGCTGTTGTTGTCAAATAGCCTTCTCCTTTATGTCTGCTGTATTTTCAGAGTTTTATTTTCCTATTCTACTGTTTCTCTGTCCAAATTTCTTTTTTATACATTGGAAATAGTCATTGGACTAGGGCTCATTCTAATTCAATATTTTATTATAGTTTTATATTATATTTTATTATAGCACTGGAGCTTGCCTGTGCTGTCCAGTAATTTCTAGGGGATATTGCCTTCACTAAGCCAATTTGTGGCCTCTGATGAAGGCCACGGTGGCTTCTTTATGGCTCATGCATGGATGTTCTTTACAGACTATATATGATAGTTGAAAAGGCTTCCTTGGAAACAAGTGTCTGAATAAGAATGATGACAATAAAACTCTGAAATAACAGAGGCCAAGTGACAGAACTGAAATATCAGAGACATTCTGAAAAAATAATAATAATCACCATCATGTGCAGCCATAGAAGACTGCAAGTCAGTATGTCCAGAGCCACAAAGATCTGTGGCACTTGACTAAATTGATGTCGTTATTTTATTTCATTTTATTTATTTATTTATTTTGATGTCGTTATTTTATGATTTATATAGTGGAACAGAAAACTAGAGTGTTGTCTAATAATAGCAGATGAGGAGCGCAAAAATGCTAGATATCACCACTTTTCTCAAATCATATAGTCTGGTGATTCAAAAGAAGACTACTTCCTCTAGACAGAAGAATATGAAATGCTGTGGCAAAAATATGCAGTGCATACCATTTTGACTCTTTTTCAGAAAGCTCTGTGGCCATTTCATAGAGTTATACCACATTGAAGAAAGGAATACACTAACTTCTTGAGCAATTTCTGACACAAGTACTAAATTGATTCTAATATGAAGAAACTCAAAAGGTCCCTCAATGATAATGATGGCTTGTGGAAGTCAGATTGTAATTGGATCTATGGTCTATGTCCAGTTCACGATGGTTCTATGATCATTTTTCTAGTTTTCCAATGTATAACCGGAAGAAAGATATTTAGCCAATCCTTGGTTCTGCAGGGCTTTTACAAGTACCTACTTCTCTTCCTTACCCTTCAGGAGATAGAAAAATAAAAGCCATTGTACATAGTAAGAGGAACTGTGGATATTACAATTACTTTCAACATTTGAATATGTAACTGTGATCCACATTATTGATACATATATAAATAAATGTAGATATATTGAGATATATCTATATGTATATGAGAGAGACGGGGTACGATTTCAGTCAATTTCTCAGAGAGACTAAAGAAATAGCTGGAAATAGACTGCTAATACCACATATCCCCACTTTCTGGTGGCCTTAGAGGAAAATTGTGAGGGACAATCTTCCTAATAGGTAGACCTGTAGGCATGATATTTAAATGAACAACTTTATTAGAAAGTGAAGTTAGCCTGAGGTTATGTACAGAAAATCTTGAATATTAGTAAGAGTTTTATGTACTTTTGAGGAAAGTGGAAGGTATAAGATTGAAAGAAGTGGAACATATTTTTGAGAGAGGTATGTGTGGCTGCACTTACGGGAATGCGGCAGTCTGGATCTTCGGGTCTCACCATAACTCTCACTGGGAGTGAACATCTATCATCAAGGAGTCCACCATCGGAAAGACAAAATGACTGATTACATGGCTGTGTGTAACTCCACAACTCTCCTTAATAGGAGGATACTGACTACAACAAGTGCCCATGAAGATAACGGTCGCGTTGATAGAATGATGTTAGGACTCTGGTGATGGGACTGCCAAATTCTCAAGACTTTATACCTCCATCGCACTGAAAACCACGTTCTTCTGTGATAAATCAAAGTTTTAAAATACTCAAGAATGAAAGACAAACATAAAATTCAACAGAGTAACACTATTGTAAAAAGCTTCTTCATAACTTGCAGATTTCTCAGGCAAATAGCATGATTTTACCATTTTCAGATTTCACAAACAATGTAATATTCTTCAGAAAAGTAATGTTTACTTTTCCCTAAATGTAAATTGGAGAAACAAGATACATCGTCTATGTTTTGCACAACATTTATTTCTGCAAATGACGTTGTTGCCTTTGTTATTTTCTATCCTATAACATTTTGTTGAGCCAAGTGTTTGGCTAAAAATATTGTAACATTAAAGGTGAAGTAGATTTTAAAGAATTTTCATTACCAAGTTAAATTTTTCTCTTAAAACCCTAGTTGCCCTGTATCAGTGAATAATATACTCTGATTTCATAACGAAAATGTCTTTTTTCTTCTTGGATACTTGGATTTAGTGCATGTGCAAAAGAATGAAAATAGAACAGACCAGCATGTCAGAGTGATCTAGCAATACAGAAAGAGCATTTGTTTGTACTTTTTGTATCTAGTTCTGTCAAATACCAGATGGTCTGGAAAGGTAAGATAATGTTAATGAGGCTCAAGATATTCCATGACAATTAGTGCAGCAACCAAGGTCAAACTGCTATCACTTGACTCTATAAAACAGCTTAATTTATAAATAAAATCATTTCCTAGAACAGTAGAATGATGCAAAATATCATTCAGAAAATGTTTCATTTTTTAACCCTACAAGCATCTGTTAGACTCCCTAAATACAAATACTCTATATCTGGTCCTCTGTTTTGCAGGAATGGATTAACTCCGCAGGTCTATGCAGGTCAAATTTCGTACAGTCCAAAGAATAGTTTCCCCTGATGTGAGTGCTGGGATATAACCCCTAGGCCTTTAAAATGTCCTGAATATCAACAGGATTTTTGTTTACCTAAAGCCATGGGCTAATCCAGATACATTGGGCTACAATATGATTCACGAAGGGCTTTCTGGGCCTTGCTGGATATTTTATTCTAGCTGTGTGGTTTGTAGCTACACCGTAGACTCGTGATAGCAGTTGGATTTTAGGAGAGGCTGCAGGCTGCAGAGAAGTGACATGGGGAGTTAACCATGTTTATGAAACTGACCCCTGGTATATTCCTGCACTGCAAGGCTTTGTTGATCTTCCCTGGTTAGCAAAGCTCCAACGTGTGCTATCTCTTCTTGTTATTTCTAGATAGAATACTAGAGCACCTATATTCATAAAAGAAATACTCCTGGACATAAAAGACCAACTGAACACTAATACAATCATAGCGGGTAACTCAAGACCCCACATTCTCCGTATCAACTAAACAACAAACCAATAAAGATATATCAGAGCTGAACCACACCCTTAAACACATGGACATAAGAGATGTCTAGAGTGTTCTACTACAATAGAATGCACAGTCTTCTCTGCAGCACGCAGAGATTTTGGCAAAGTAGACAACATGCTAGTCCACAAAGCCAATTTATATAAATATAACAGAACGGAAATCACCCCACGTTTACCCTCAGACCAGAGAGTAATGAAACTAAAAATCAATTGCAGAAGAAAGCAAGAAAATTTGGAAATACCTAGCTACTTAATAACATACTCCTAAATACCCAGTGGGTCACAGAATAAATCAAAGAAGAAATTAAACAATTTCCGGAAGCAAATGGCAATGCTAGTACAACAAACCAGAACATATGGGACACAATGAAAGCAGTCCTAAGAGGGAAGCTTATTGCGATCAATGCTGACATTAGAAAAACAGAGTGAGCTCAAATAACTTAGTAAGGTACCTCAAGGCACTAGAAAAACAGTCACAATCCAGGCCCAAACTTAAATGAAGGAGGGCAATCATACAGATCTGAGCAGAAATTAATGAATGTGGACTAAAATATACAAAGAATCAACAAATCAAAGAGCTGAGTTTTATCTGGAAGAATAAAATAAATAGTTAAACCCTTAGCAAAACCTACAAAAGAAAAAGAAAAGATTGACATCAATGCAATTAGAAATGAAAAAGGTGGAATAAAAAAGGATGGCATTGAAATCCAAAAGATAGTAACTACTATGAAAAATTATATTCCCAAATATTGGAATATCTTGAAGAAATAGACGGATTCCTAGATACAGACAAATGACCAAACTAAACCAAGAAGGCATAAACATTTTGAACAATCCAATATGAAGCAATGAAATTGAAGCAGTTATTTTAAAAAAAAAGAAAAAAACTACCAACTGAAAAAGCCCAGGACCCGACGGATCCAATACCAAATTCCACAAAATCTTAGGATGTTATATCATCAGTGCTCCTCAAACTCTTCAGTGAAATTAAAAGGGAAGAAGTGATTCCAAACTCATTTCTGGAAGCCAGCATTTCTCTGATCCCCAAATCAGACAAAGTCCCAACTAAAAAAGAAAACTACAGGCCAGTCTCCTTAATTAACACAGATGCAAACATCCTCAGTAAGATATTGGCAAAGAGAATGCAATAAATGATCAAAAGGATTATACACCATGACTAAGCAGTTTCACCCCAGGGATGCAAGGATGGTTCAACACGTGCAAATCAATAAATGCATATATCACATAAAGAGAAGCGAAGGCAAAGAACCTTGTCCACAGAGGTGGAAAAAAATATTTGCACAAAAGCCAACACCCCTTCATGATAAAAAGTCTGAATAAAATAGGTGTAGAAGGACTACTTGAATCTGATAAAAAGCCATTTATGACAGATCAGTGGCCAAGCCCATATTAAATGGAAAAAAACTGAAAGCTGTTCTCTAAAATCAGGAACACAAAGATGCCCATTATCACCACTTCTGCTCAGCACAGTACTTAAAACATTAGCCAGAGCAACTAGGCAAGAGAAAAAAATAAAAGTTTTATATATATATATATATATATATATATATATATATATATATATATATGAAATAGGGAAGTCAAATTATCATTATTTGCAGATGTCATGATCCTCAACATAGAAGTCCCCAAAAAAATGCTACCAAAAACTCAAAAACTCTTAGAGTTAATAACCAATTTCAGCATCATGATTCTTTATCACATCCGAAAAGCCCATTTTTCTGTGAAAGTAATATTCAAGTATTCATAGATTAGAAGCTGAATATCCTTATAGATATTTGTTGCTTAGATATCCTAACAAAGGGTTAGATATCCTAACCCCCAGGTGTCATACCTGTTGCTAATCATAAATTTAAAAAAATTATCCATTATTATACAATTGGAATTTTCATAAAAATAAAAGCAAAAATAAGTGTTGAATATATATTTCATACTATGTACAAATATTTTAAGCATTATTTGTTTTAAATGTGTAAGTATTACTACTCATACATATTTAATCCTGATGGTAATTAATATTTTATTCCCCACACAGTCATTTTCTCAAAAATTATAAAAAGATAGTGAAAAGATTTGCTGTCTCTTTTTAAAGTACAGATAGGTGAGATGATTTTAATAAGTCACAAAATCTCTATTAAATGAGTCTAATACAGAGATGCAAATTTGTTGTATCTTACCAAATTAAGATATTGTTTATATAAAGTGAAAAAATAATTGCTTAATATTATGTTATTATAAAAGCACGAAGCAATATAAAGTCTCAGTTTGTGATTATATATCAGTTGTATCTTCAGGTAACCTAAAAATCTCTAATTAATGTTTTACTGATTTACAGAAGATAAATTAAAATCTATTTTATTGATACAGGAAACATGAAAAAACTTAATCCTAAACAAAGATTTATTTCAAAATATGTAATTATAAACTATTAGGGTAGAAATATGATTGTAAATTAGATATCATTCTTTAAAAACAGCTAAAGAATAGGCAATGGATATGTACAATTTTGTTGTATGTAGAAACCCGAAACGTTTCTTCTCAGTTTTTCTTTTCTATTTCACATCTTTGGACCTGTGTCAAATTTCTACAGTTTTCTCCTACTTCGCATAATTTCATATAAAATTCAAAGTAGATATGTTCAGGACAAAGACAGATTGATGTTTCCAGCCAGCTCTCCTAAACAGATTGACTGTAAAAACTGGAAAAAATATTAAAATAATATATTTTTGAATGAAATCAAGAATTGTCAAGAAAGTGAAGAAAACATACAAAGAGAATCAAGAAATGAAAGCAGCTGCTGAGAGTTGTGCTGCATTTCAGGGTTCCTTTCCTTTAGGGAGATGTGACCATTCTGGAGGACACGAGAGATGCTGGGCAAAACGTTCAGTATTCTGTTGGATAATGGAACAAGAAGATAGGCACGTGGCAGCCTGCAGGGCTTTGGGTTAAGACACACAGTGACGCATCCTGGGTAATAGAGAAAAGCCCAACTCTCCTGAGAGTGAAGCCCAAGTCATGATACAAATCTGAGAGCCAATTAGATTACTGTAATATGAGAGTGTTCATGGATTCAACCTACCTGCTTCTCAGAAGGAAGTTAAAATTTTTCTTGACAAAGAAAATATATAAGACCTCAAAGAATTTACAGATGTTTCTGTACAATTTCCATAAAGCAGTATAAAATAGTTAGACATGTTGTGGGCAATAATAACACACCAGGAAATTATTTTGACTATAATTTAGGTTATTGAATCATGTCTTTTGTATCTATATTTTATAATATTGTTTCATCCCAAAGCTAAAGCAAATAATACAATAGAAGTGAATTTTGTTTATCAATGCACCAGTAAGAGTTGATTTGATTAGATATAATGGATTACTAATGGCTGATTAAACCATTAAATGTTGATTTTTCCTATGTAAACAAATATTTTGGTTCTGCAATTCTATTATTAATTTATTTATTAATTTTATCAGGCATTAGTTGTTCTCCATGAAGTTCTCTTGGTTCTTCTTTTGTGGTTGAAATACAACTACTGAAGCTCCAATATGTTTTCATAAGAGAACATCAAAGGCAAGAAGGAAGAGACAAGTCCTTTTAACATAAAAAGAAAGATTATACCAGAAGTACTGGTAGCTAAGACTCCCTCAAGTCTCATTGAACAAAGGTTTTTACTGTAGAGAAGGATGGCTAATTGAGTATGAAGAGGATGAATTATTTCATTATTTCAGGCCTCACAGGCGAGCTCATTGAGTCGTGAACAAAATAGGGAATCATTTGGAAGCAAAGTAGGATAGCAGGAGATACTTTGTTTTAATACAGAGTCTGCCAAAAAATGTATACATTGGGAAAAGAAAAACCTGAATAAATATTTTAATACTAAATTTATAGAGGCATCATGAGATTAATACAAGTTACCTTTGGCCTCTACAATTACAAGAGGTGCTCAAAGTGATGGCCATCAGCTTCTACACATTTATTAGTACAGTGAACTGTTGAAGTGTGTATACTCTTCAACAGATTTTAGCAGACTCTTTGTTTTTATAGAAAGATAAATGGGAGTTACAAAGAATCATCAGAAGCTTCTAATGTTATTTTCAGATATTGACGATTATATAATTTACATATATGTTAAAATGTATACTGAATATTTTATGTGATAATTTATATTATTACATACACTTTAGATGATTGAATTAGACACCTAAATAAACACAACCAATTAAAAAATAATTTGTAAAAGTAAGAAAATATGGACCAGTTCCTTGAGAGGCTCAGTCTTTCAGATAAACCTGAAACAGATGTCTACTTATGTAAAAAATTTAAAAAAGAAAATTGACATGCAGGCTGGGGATTTAGCCCAGTGGTTAGAGTGCTTGCCTAGCAAGCATAAGGCCCTGAGTTTGATCCCAGCACCAAAAAAAAAAAAAAAAGGAAGCTCAAAATATTTAGCAACACATATGCTAGCCAGGATATGTAACAACTCCCATGTGCCAAATAAAGATAACTAATGACTTATCCACACTAACTGAATGGTAGCAAACCTATGGCACATGTGCTGTGTGGGGCACACACAGCCCTCTCTGTCAGCACGCAAACCAAGTGTCTGAGTTGTTTTTCTAAACTAAAACCTCGGTATTCAGGTTTGATTGCAGTGTTAGCACTTCGCAATGAATCACTGGGTTTTGGGTTACAGTTTGGTCACTTAATCTTTAAAAAGTTCACCATCACTACTCTAATTGGCATGTAGTAATTAACGTATGCCACAAATAAAGTACAAGTTATTTTAAGGAAAGTTATATCAAAATCCAAAATGCATAATAATGTTACTTAAAAATCTAACTTCTATGAAATTGTCTATAGTTAAATCTGAATATAAAATTAAAGTTGTATGCAGAGAAATTGCATGTAGCACTATATATCTATGTGTACACATGCAGACACACACAAATACACACACACACACACTTTTTTTTGCAGGAACTGGCCTAAAAATGAATATTATGCATTCATTAAAATTTATGTGGTAGATCTCTATAGAAAATTATCAGGATATTTCTAATATACATTTGGGGGATGAAAATAATAAAAACTTAAAATTGTGAGGAAATAGTATTATCTTTTGTATCATACTTATATTTATTTCATTTTAAATTTTGAATCTTTTGGGATTGGTGCTCAAGAACATTAAGGATTTAATGAATATGCCCATGTTTCTGATATCTTTGTTTGGCCTTCACATATGCCTTGCATGTAATTATTTGTTGGTGTTAGTGCTTATTTTGTTGAGCAACTTAAAATACAAAACTTTGTAAAATAAGGAAATATATTGCAGCTTTAAAGTTACAGAAAGTTTTAAAATGAATGTTCATCATTTGTTTGCTCAATCTCAATTTGATTTTATGTGTTGCACAAGAAATTGTTGCTCCAAGCATTTGTTTATTTAAATAAACATTTTAATATTAAGTTAACATCAGAAGCTACCATTTTGGGGTATATTTTATATCATGCAGATATTATCTAATTATTGAAAAAGTGAGTATTGTGCAATTTCCTATTAGTAATCTTTATACCAAAACTTCAAAACATAATTGATTTAATAGTATTTTGAGGATGAGTTTATCAAATATGTTTTCTGATATATTTTCAATGGGATTATTATTATTACATTTTTATCTTAATACTGTGTTTTTGCTTTGCTAGCAAAATACCACTATGCAATTTTTTAAATCCCAAGGCATTGAGATGTAGACTAATATTGTTTAGTGATTCATTTATTTGATAATATTTGTAATCTCAGTGTGTTGGTCTGAATGATATTTTCATTTTACACAAAAAGTGTACCTTTGCCCCTAGTGACTGAGGTGAAATTTGCTTTTTTATCATCATTGGAAGTTTTAAATTACTTATAGTCCCATGAGATTTCCATTCACATAGTGTAATTTATATTTGACATGTTAATACTATCTTTATGTAGTTCAATTACAATTTTTGAGTCCAAATAACCTTTTGAAATTGGATAAATGAGAATTAATCCTATATTAAATTTTTGTATTAACTGCTGTTGAACCAGAGTAATTTAAGCTAAACCATCTTCCTTATTCAAACTCTAAGTTTGGCCCAAATTGGCCTCTCCATATAGTGAACTACAACCTTACACAATGTTCAAGCAAGTTGTAATGTAATGTAAGAGTATACTTTTATCTGAGCAACTTATCTTTGAGCAGTCACAACATCATACCTTCCGCCGGTCCACTGAAGGCTGACAAATTATGCCCAATAATAAAACCACCAAGTTACACCATTCAGATAATTTGTGGTTTTTTTCCTTATTTCTGGTTATAAAAGTAGCTTGCCGCATGGTGAAAGGGGCCATTCTAAAACTGAAGATATTGCCAATATTTACAGTTGTCATTTTGTTATAGATTAGAACTAATTGAATAATCGTATAACTGTTTTTAGAAATGATTTTTGGCTCTAGATTGATGGCAAAGATCAAAACTATGGATGAATTTGAAATATTCATCCTCAAAGGTTGTTACCTATTTTTGTGTTTAATTTGCCAATAATACTGCTGTAATTTTTCTCATCTGTGCATATACAATGTTATTCCTTCTTTTTTACCTTAATATTATTCCAAGGAAATGTCTGATAAAAAATTAGAATTAATATTTATTGAACTGTGCACTGGGGTTTCAGGTAAGATAATTTGCTCAAACTGACAGGATAAGTAATTAGTATGATTAAGCACAAAGATATGAACTGAGCCATGTTTCTTTTTATACACACACACACACACACACACACATGTCATCAGGTCCAAAAACATGTCATTCTTTGATACTTGTGTCTAGCTGGAACTAGACTCTTGTAATTCAATTCTGTGTTCCTCATATACTTTCATGTGTTTGACTTTATCATTAATATTTTAGTCAAAATGTATAGAATTCTAAAGCCAAATTTTAATCCAGTTGTCTAAAACAGACAAGAGAAACACTGACACCAGAGGACTTGTCCCTATAGGTCACATATGGCCAAACATCTTCCAAGTAAGGAGGCTACACAGGTGGTAGGAATTTAGCATGTGGATCAAATAAAATTATATTTGTATGACGAAAACATATTCTGTCCATACATCTATTAAGATTTGATGGACACTCAGAGATCTAAGATTTCCACTCTGCACATCATGAATAATATCATTGTAATTACTAAATGTATATTTAGAGTAAAGTCCTAACAGAATGACTGAGAACTTCAAATTAAAGGAAATCTTAAACTGTTTCAATCAAAGGGTTGGGAATTTAGCTCATTGGTAGAACGCTCGCCTAGGAAACTCAAAGCCCTGAGTTCCATTCTCAGCACCCCTCCCAAAAGTGTCAATCAGAATCGCATACATAGGGTTAGCTTAAAACATGATTTAAAAGTGGGCATAAGACTAGAAAAGCTAATTAGTTTATTATAAGGCAAATTTAATGGGAAATAAGCACGTTAAAAAGTGCTTGACTGCATTAGTATTCAGATGAATTAAAGAAAAAGATACCTGTAGAAAAATGACTAAGATTTTTAAATTAACAATATCACATGCAGTGAGTTTAGAGTCACTGAGTTTTGTGCATTGCTAAAGAAAATAAATATTGATAAACCTTTGAAGAAACCGTTAACATCACTAATGTAAAATCATGCATGATCTATAATCCAACATTTTCATTCTTTGGTATACATTAAACTGAAATCTTTTTAGATATATATGAAAGGACATATACAAGAATATAAATGACGATATGGTTTCAAAGGAATACAAAAAGGGAAATCACACATAGCTGAAATACATAAGTTGTCTTATATTAATTTGTGCAGTGACATGTAATATTTATTTGAAATAAATGAAGTATCTAGCCAAGTACAATCTGAATGAAATTCTCATAACTGTAATGCATAAATATGTGATAAAAGGTGACACAAGATGTACAATTCTACCTACACTAAGTTCAAAAACAAGCAAAACTAAACTCTAGTATTTAAGGATGCATACTTAATTGAATGACTCTAAAAAATGCAAAAACATAGTAAATCTAAATGGAATAATGGTAAATTTACGGAGGAAAAATTTTGCTAGGGAGAAGCCAATGTAGAATTCTTGAGTGTTGAGAATATTTTGTGCCTTCATTAGAATGAAAATTTTATGAGTTCTCACATTATAAAATTTAAAGGCATAAAATTATTTCCTATACATTCTATGTTAGTTACATTTCACAACAAAAAGTTGCACGTATGGTAAAACTTTCATGTGTGTTTAGAAACTCATTATTTGTACTATTCAATTATGTTAACTCTCGTTTCCACTCCATGTAATTATCTGGTAGAAAGTGTTGCCTTATGATTGAGAAATTATACAATATCCCTTCATTTATAAAATAATTTTGAAAAATTTTTTGTGAATGTCAAGTATTGTAGTAGGTGAGCAAGATTTAGAGGTGAAAAGATGGAGTTTCTGTCCTCAGAGAATGTAAAATATTCTTTCCACATAGCTTAGTGTTAAAAATGCATATTGTTTGATGATATCTTATTTTGCTCGTGGTGTCCATTTTAATTTACATTTATTAAAATTTTATTGATAAACACAATAAAAGGATTCATGTTGACTAATTGTGATTATTCAAATTCAATAAAGAATCAGATTCAATCTATTATATAGATATTAATTTTTTAGCTTCATACATGATGAAGAATTCTCTCTCACCTACAAAAGAATCTGTAGAATATCATATTTGTTTCTTCATGAAATAGTTATTTTCTCTGTAATGAAATAGATCAGTATAGTGTAGTGTATAGCAAAATTATCATTTTTATGTGATATATTTTGGGTGCATTAATTCATAAAATATCTCTAAATATTATGTAAATTAAGTCAGAGTGGAGTAGACCAGGAAACAAAGTTTCCTGTAAAATATATTTCAAAGGGCTTAATATTAATACTATTTTTCCTTTATTCTTGAATAAAGCAATGTGGATCTGTGAAAATATTTTCTATTGGTTGTCAATGGTCTGCATAACAAATATTTTGCTATTTTCTTTAAAAATATTCTGAAAAGAAAGAAAAAAATTCAGAAAGTTTAAATTTTCATTAAACTCCAACACAGAGAAAAAAAATCTTCATCACTAAGTTAAGGTATAGTTTTTGAAATAAATATATTGCTTATATAGGTTCGTTAAAAAGGATTATTTGTTTAAGTTTAATAAACTGCTGATAATTCTCCACTTTCCTGTTTGAATAGACATCTAAGGAATATTATCTTGGTTCCTAATTGAATTCATGATATATTTGTTATTAAAAATATTTGCTGCTTATTTTTCACTAGCAATAAAGTTTATAGCATAAAAACAAACCAAATACCTAAGGATTTCTAAGGTAGATGGCTTAAATTCTCATTTTCAATTCATGTTCATTTAAAGTTTCTGGTGAAACATGCCTCAAAATGGCAGGAGGAATTATATTGTTGCCAAAACTTATAGAAGGAGAGAGCAATACAGTGTATGTCTAAAACCTCAAGATATTTCCATTGGATGTAGACACTTTTCAGGATGCGACATGCAGCCAACCTCATTCTCATTATTTGTCATCTACCATGAATAGAAATGTCACCACAGGGACACGCTCTAATATGCACATACTCAGAGGAACAAGGTCTTCATGAGGCAGAGTAGCAGGCATGTATGTTCTATGCCTTGTCATGATTTTGAGCTTTGGGACCTTTCCTGCTTAAGGAGCTTGTGGACCAATCATAAGAGAATCGAGGAGAGATCTAAAGACACCTAAAAAGTAGTTGCTTATCACTAAGAAAGAAGACATCCAGCAATCCATTCTTTGCCTCTCGATATAAATATACAATTCCATTAAACCAAAAGACAGATTTTATTTGAATAATGGTCAGTGACAACCACTGTATCTTGCTGTTTAATGACCAAGTTTTTTCAATGGCCAATTTTCCTTTCTAAACCTGCACCTTTTATAAGTATTTCTTACATACCTTTTATTTATCAATGTACCTTTTATTTATCAATGTTTTACTCTGACATACTATTTTACTATTTTAACTTTTATATTGCAAGAAAAATGGAGGAAAATTCATTTTTATTCACTCTTTTATGCAACATTTATTTATTGAGTGACTGCTGTGTGCTAGACACTCTTCTAGATGAAAAGATAACAGAAGAGAATAAAATATTACATGAATATAAGTAGAGCCTCAGTTAAGGCAATAAAATATATATTTTAGTGCAAGATATAAAGATCTCAAATATTAACTGACAAAATGTCATTTAAAACATTTTATATTAGAGTACTCTAATGATAATGAAACACTTATAATTAAAATGTATGTTAATTATCCTTTTTTCCAGTGAAGTAAAAATTATTGGGAAAAGACTTTATAGGAACCCAGCTTGCAGTTAGTCTAGGAAGTAGAATAAGGAAAATTTAGGTTTTGGAATTTAAGCAAAAAGTAATCAACAGGAGAAGCCTGATCAAAAACATTTTAATGAGAAACGAAGTACAATGTTTTAAAGTTCACTGAGTCAAAAATGGGAACATGTGAGTTTTTTTCTGGACATACTAGAGGTAAGGTTTTTCAACAAGCTGTTTAATATCATGCTGTTATAATTTCATATAAGATGTTCATTTCAGCGGGTTAAGAAAAATAAAATGTAAAATAAGTTTTTTTAGAAACTATGTAGAATTATTTAAATATAAAGCAGCATCAAAAACTACCACGGCAAGAGGAGCTATCTGGTAAACAGCTGATTAAAATCACTTGCATGCTACGAGCAAAAAAAACCAACCAAACAAACAAACAACAACAATCCCATCTGTGCTGTTGTGCTGTTGTGTTTCCTCCATTGTCTGTTTCCTCCATTTCATTACCGGGTTTGTGCATCCCGGTAATGAAAGCAGAAGCTACTGCTGTTGCCGCAATGGCTGGCTGTGTGGCTGATGTAAACGAGGGCTCCTTGCTCAGTCTGTTGAGGTCTGTGAAAATCTGTTCACAATTGTGTAATTTATTTTACTATAAATAAGCTTGTTTACACATTTCCAAGCTATCTTTCATTTAATTTGTTTTTGATATTTTTTCACACACAGTAGTGCAAAATATAATAAACAAAAAGTTTCCCAATGAGATAAGTAACAGAATTACCATGTGGGAACAAGATCTATAGTAGGAACAGCAAAAGGTAGAGAATAGGAAAGAAGTCACAGACAATCAAAAGAAAATCTCCTGGAGATGAGTAATAATCAAGGATTAAAAACAGGCAACAGGAGAAAGGAGTGGCAGGATTCAGAAAGAAATGTTGCCCTAGTCCAGTGGTGGTGAATCAGGGGCACGCGTGCTGCAGAGGACTTTTTGTATCATTGAAAGCTCTGTTGCTGTTTTCCTTTTAAGACAAATGATTGTTTTTGCTAAACTAAAATCTTAGTATTCGGGCTTAATTGCAGTGATGGCACTTAGCGATTAATGGGTAGATTTGGCATTGCAGTTTGGGCACTAGCTCTCTAAAAATTTCACCATCACTGCTCTACTATAATCAATTTTGATGAAGTGAATGTGTTCAGGCTTGAGCCTGATTTTGAGAGTTCTGAAGTCTTTTTGCATCCCTGATAGTTGATACTGTGTGCATTTTTCTAAATGTGTATATCCAGTGAAGATACATCTATAGATATATCAACTTGGATACTATCATCCTTTTAGTACATTCATGAAATCGGTAAAATTCCATCTTCCATATTAATTTCTTCAGAGCACAAACAATGCTGAATATTTTAGAGATTTATTAAAATAAAATTTCGGTTCGTATCTATCATGTGCTTCCTAATCCAGCTGGCAGATCATTAAGCTAATCAAACATATTTTAAACACCCTTAATGTATCAAAGCATTGTATTTGCAACTTATACAAAATAAAACTTAACATAAAATATTTAGGGCTGAGGAATAAAATAAAACACATTTGGGATAAGAGAAAAATTATATTCCTTGCAGAAATAATTGAAAGATAAACATAAGTAATTGAGTATAAAGTGGAAGAAAATGAGATTTATTTAAAACCAATAATATTTCACTGAGAATTATTTATCATTGGAACATCAAAAATGATGATATATGGTGACATGGTGACATGGAGACAATGAGTTTGGATTTAGAATTGATAATTGCTGAGTGAACACATAAGTATTCAAAAATACAGGCAAAAATGTGAGAATACTAGCAACATATATGTGGAAATTATTCTATGAATTTTGATTTCATGACTCTCATTTATCTTTTGCATGTTAATGTTAGGTGGTAGAAGGTAGTAACAAAGCAAAACTGATGTAAGAAAATTGAAGACACTAAAATCTAAAATAGCATGTCAGGATTTTCTGTGAATATATTTTACAGTATTCTCTGTAGTTTTAATTTCCATGGATTAGAAATGTTGACTGGACAATCTATAACAGGTTTTCATTTCCTCTTGTTTACTCTAATGAGTCGCAAGGGCATCCTTGGGTTATTAGTTTTCCCAGCTATTAGAGACTTGATTACTTCCTTTTCCATTTATTTTATTTTCCTCTTCGGTCCTTCTGGAATATGGCTCTTTAAGCAATTTTCCATTTGCGTGGTGCCTCTTTCTCTCTAGATTTGATGATTTTTAGAGTGGTCAGAAATATGTTTGGCAAACACTGTGTTATCTGAATTTTTAAAAATTATTTTTCTTAAAATTTTGATAGAAATATGTGCAAATGGCAGAAACTCAGATGTTCACGATAATTTCCTGAATTACTTTTTGAGTATATAATTAATGTTGCCATTTAGACAGTTTAAAAATAGGCACTATATTAACTCTAAGGTCTCCGTCACTTCTGCTGTTTAAATCTACCTATACCTATTTCTCATATTTACAAAATAGCTTTCAGGGGTTTTGTTACCTTTTAACTATCCTTTAGTTGAATTACAAATTATTTTGACCCTTACTGCTACTTTAAACGAGGATTTGATTGTGTGATAATTTTCTCTTATCAAAATATATAGTCAGAATTATGACTGAAAAAGCTATTAGAAACTTCAGTTTTAAAATGTTTGTTCTTATTATATATTAATACTTTGCATCAAATAATTGGCTCATCTCAGGGCTACTGTCATTACTTCAGATCCACAATATCAAGGGTAGTATATTTAGAAAAAAAACATTATTATACTTTTTAGTGATTAAGAAATACATACACACATCTACATATGTACTCATATTAATATGCATACAAGTTTCTAACTAACAATATATATGCATTTTTATATTCAGCATGAAGAGTCCATAAAGATAAAACACTAGAATTGGAAACAAAAGATCTAGGATCTCTTTCTGATTATCCTGAGCTTACTTCCTGGAGTTGTTTTGTGGAAAATCAAGTTACAGTTTCTGAAAATCCTTTGCAAACAGTAATGCATTACTTACACTTAGATTCACACACACAGGATTTGCATTCCAAAAGTGAGAATTTTAATACACAATAAAATCTGTGTTTCATTGCAATCAAAATTAACCCAGTTTTTATTTCAAGACTTGACTCAATCATGGATACATGTGAGATCTTTAGGCAAGCATTTATGTAACATTCCCATACACATTTCAACCAGACATTCCAGTTGAATTTATTCTGTTCAATCCAAGAAGCTTTACTTCGTCATTTAGTATAAAAGTGTTGCCACATTGGAGTACTTTTTCACAGTAAAGTAGAGAAAAGTAGAGAGTATAGTAGAGACCAAATTCCACATCTGAGGTCAAGTTTGTGATCCTTTCCTTGTACATACTTACTCAAAGATTATTATTGTGCCTCAGAAAATTTTCTCTGGTTATTTATTTTTTTCTCTCACCATCTGGAATGTTCTTCCCTCTATCTTACCATAACTTTCTCATTGATTTCATAGATACTTCCCAAAGTCTCTATCCTCTTGCATATTTTATGTATTTCATATATTTTCTCATTGCTTATTATATACTATATATGTGTATATTCACACACACACACACACACACACACACTCACTCACTCACTTATGCATCTTTTGGGTACCTCTCCTACTCCGACAGCTTCCTATCCTAAGTCCCTCTAAGATTTCCTATTTGATAGACCAAGTGAATGCTTGAATACAAGTGAGTAGAGAATAATACCTCTTCAATATGACAGCAATCAAGTCTACTTAGTTGTTTCTAGCAAACATTCACACATTTCACAGTGTTGCTAGAAGGGGAAGAAGAGACATCAGTGATGGGGCAAATAGGATACCTGCACAGGTAGGACGTTCTAATCATGGTAGTTTAGGCTGAAGATTATATTATGTAACAAATGAAAGAAAGCCAGAAGAAACTAAACAGCACTATAGCATTGCGAATTTGCAGTGTGGGGTGATCTCTGACACAAAATGCTATATAGAATACAATAGATCATGAAAACAAAGACAAAGAATTAGTTAACAGAACAGTGAACCCTGGAGGCAAGAGTTTATAAGGACGTAAATTAATAATTGAATGATGCAGTGAAAAACAAATGTCAATATTTCTAAATCAAAGCAACCCAAGTACAATAATACATCCCCTTTTATGTCTCAGCTTTCTGCAAAGGCAACCCAAAATTTAAAGGAATTTTTTTTTAACCAAGAACATGTATTGGTACAATGTACATATAATTGTTACATTCATCACATTTATTTTGTACCTGTACATGGTGTATCTTGGGTCTCCCCCTTTTCCCCACCCCTCCCTTCTCTTCCCTTCCCTATTTACAGCAGGTACATTCACATTTCTCCATGAATTCCCTTTCCTTTTTCTATCCCTCTTTTCCCTTCCCACTTCTCCCCCTCTCTCCTTTCAATGCTCCTCTCCTTGGAATATTATCTTCCTTTTAGATTATATCTATTACACCTCTTCATCCTTTTTTTTGCATCCCTGGTTTCTCATATCAGAGAAACAATTCGATGTGTACTCATAAGTGTCCGATTTATTTCACTTAATAGTATGCTCTCAAGGAACATCCATTTACATACAAATGACTCTAGTTTATCCTTTTTATAGCAGTGTAGTACTCCATTGTGTAGAAAAACCACATTTTCTTTAGCCATTCATTGGTTGTTGGGCACTTAGGTTGTTTCCAAGACTTAGCTATTACAAATTGTGTTGCTATAAACATAGTTGTGCATACATCCCTGTGGTATGAGGATTCCAGTTCTTTTGGGAAGATCCCCAGTAGGGGGATAACTGGATCAAATGGAACCTCTAGTTCTAGTTGTTTGAGGAATCTCCATATTGATTTCCATAGTGGCTGGACCAGTCTACATTCCCACCAACAATGGAGGAGGGTTCCTTTTCCCCCACAGCCCCGCCAGCATTTGTTACTGGTTGATTTTTTCATAAACGCGGTTCTTTCTGGAGTGAGATGAAATCTTAATGTTGTTTTGATTTGCATCTCTCATATTTTTTTTTTATGTTTAAGAAGAAATAGTTTACCTAGAACATCCAAATATATTGCCAGATGAGGTTAAAAAAATATAAGATGTTACTTACACCTAGCAACTCTGCGGGTTACCTCTCTGTAAGAAACTCTGAGGCAAAGACTGCCATTTGGAATGATGAGATGCAAAACTAATTACATACCAAAAGTTATGAAATCTAGAATATATTAGAAGAACTATTGGAAGTACTGAAGGGAAAGTCAAAAACATTCTGATTCAAGGCAGAAAGTACTTCAGAAATGTAGAAATGGGCATTTTTAAAAGAGCAAAAATAGTCCTTGTGAAGAGAATATATGAAATTGAAAAAAGATAAAGAAATACCAAGTAAAGGCAAATGCACTGGAGAGCAACTCATATCTACAAAATAAGTAAAGCACATACAAGTTACATATAAAGTTTAATATGAAACATTATATATATATTTGTTTAAAAGAATGTTTAAGAGGATAAAGCAGTGCTACAGAGAGAGAGAGACAGAGAGAGCACAGTAAATGCCTGGTATATAATAACAATATTATAAAAGGACATGGGGATAAATAAATAAAAATACTGTGGCAAATTTCCTGTATTTGGCATGAAATAATTTGCATAGAAAACAAATAGCAAAGTGACAGGCTGTAATTCAGCTGTATGAATAGTTACATTTAATTATTAAGTGTAAAAAACAAAATACTTAATACTTAAAAAAAACTTATTGCAAAGAAGAAATCCATATACAAAATTAATATTAGCTACTGGTACCCTTAAAATGATGATATATAGATTGAAAAAAGAGAGAAATATATATCATGCAAACTAAATTCTTAAGAAAATGGCTGTGGGTAAATCAATATCGGACAAAGTGTACTTTAGCAGAGAGAATACTGCTGGAGACAAAGAGACCAGTTTCATACTGATGGAAGGCTCAATAAATAAGGAATATATAACAAATAAAAATGCATTTGAGGCTGGGGATTTAGCTCAGTGGTTAGAGTGCTCGCCTTGCAAGCACAAGGCCCTGAGTTCAAACCCTAGCACCAAAAAAAAAAAAAAAAAAAAATGCATTTGATCCCAGTGATCCATCTTTAAAATATATAAAGAACATGACGTAATTAAAATGATAAATAGAAAAATTTGTATAGTTGGAAATAATACAATTATGATGCTATGTCCAGGGATGGGCAGCTCACCACACCGTGTCATGCCATGTCACTGCTCCACTGAAAATGTAACTCTCAGTGATCTTAAACCCCTTACCAGTAAAGAACTAATAAAAAGGACAAAGCTTATTATACCAAACTACAGTCTCGGCCTTTTGGCTAAGATCAAGTGTAGTATTTGGTGAAGATGAATGAGAAAGAAAGATGAGACAGTTACCATGAGGTGGCAGGGGGTTTCAGATGTGAAGCCCTCAAGCACTTATCCCTGGGTCCTTTTATTGGGGACTAGTGTCCTTCCCATCTTCAAGGGAAGATGGGAAGATGGCTCTCTGATCTGTTGCCTATGACTGTCTTTGATCCTAACCTCGGCCTTCTGGCCATTTGGCTACTTCCTGTTTCTTTGTAATGAATAAGTCAAGGGGGAGGACTTAATAGGAAGGCAGTTCTTAATGATTAAGTAAAGGGGATATGTGTATATATATAGGCTTATGTGTGTGTGTGCACACGTGCGCGTGTGTGCACGCACATGTCTCATATATTAAATAAGAGTCTTTAGATGGCTGTCTCTTGTTGTCCCCCTGCATTGTGTCAGATAGGTGTAAGGGCTGTTTCCTGCTAATTGTATTGCCTGGCGCCTCTCCCCAGTCTATCTAGCCTTTCTTTCCTTTGTCTTTCTAATTTCCCTAACTGTTGTAGGGTCTACCTGTGAAGCCAGAAGCTGCTTTCAGTCACAGGGGCAGAAAATACTTTTGATAGGTTTTCTTATTGATTCTAAATAAAGCGCAGTGAGGCCCTTATCCCATCTCTCTCTACCTGTGGAGAACCCTATCCCTACATATTATAAATAATATTATTATACACAGCAAAGTAAGATAGAAATATTATAGGCAGTCAGATAGGGCTGGGCCCTCCATGGAGTCAATATACAAGAGCGTGCACTACAACTATGGCTGGAGGTGCATCTGTTGAAGGTCAGGCCTCAAGATAAGGATGGAAAGACCAGAGCTACACCCCTGACTGAGGGATAAACAATAAACTGAAGATTACACTCATCTGCTCTGATAAAGTCTAGGTCACCCAGGTGGGCGACCAAGACCTCCAGATCCACCCAACCCTGGAATGTGCTTGTTCTCTCCTTGCTGACTTACTATGTGACCTTCCCCATTGGATCAATATTACCTAAGCAACTACACTTGTAATATTATTGGTTAACTATAATTTTGACACACATAGGACCCACCTCATGATTTTGTCCTATAAGACCCCCTCTAAAGAGTGGGACTCTTTGGAAACCCACTTGGGTCCCCTCCTGTCTCTCAGGAGCTCTCTTTCTCTCTTAATAAATTTCCTACTCTTAACCTCCTTTGTTCCTTAGAATTCATTCTTCGATTTCAGGGAACACTGACACAGAGTAACTGACATCTAGCAGGTTGGGAGCTATATTTCTTCCCCTATATCAATATCATATTTGTAAACTCTTAGGTAAGATAATAAAATTCTTTGGAAAACCCGAGTAACTCTGGGCATGCTGGTACAGGTTTGTAATCCCACCACTCTGAGTGCCTTAGGCTGGAGAATTCCAAGTTCCAGTCCTGTATGGGAAATATCTTAGTAAAACCTCATTTCAAAACAAAGAAACAAAGCAACATAAAACATCCACTTAGAAAATGGTTGGAGATGTAGTTTAGAGCGAAGGCCCTGTATTCAATTCTCATAATGAAAAGAGCAAAAAAGTAGAAAGGAACAAAAACAAACCTAATGAAGATATAAAACTACCATAAATATTCAAGTCCAAATTGCTCACCGGAAAGTTCTATAAAACACTTCCAAAATAATAAAAATGCAATATAAGTCCTTTCAAAAATTAAATGAAGAAAGAATATTTTCCATTTCATTTTGTGAAGCTAGTATTCTCCAGATAACAAAGTAGGCACATATGTCATCAGAAATGAAATCTATAAACCAACATTTTTAGGACATACAGGTAAGAAATACTTAACAAAAGTATATTTTTTTAGAGTTACTGTAAATTCTTGAAATTTCTCTTTCAAACCATTTACTATTAGTGTACATCAATGCAAATGTTTTTGTATTTTGTGTGTGTGTGTGTTCTGCAAATTTGCTGAGTTCATTTATTACTTCTAATAGTTGTTTGGTGGAATTTTCAGGAAGTTTTTAATTCTTTATTTTTCATCATAATATTAATGCATATTAACTGTACAAATTAATAAGTTTCACTGTGTCATTTCCATTTTCCCTTCTACCCTGTCTTGCCTTCCTCCATTCTGTCTCCCAGTTTCCTTTTCCTTCCAAGGTAGTGTGTCTTTGCTTTCAGGGTTTTTTTTTTTTTAAGGTTTTTTGAGACAGGGTCTCATTCTAATTCAGGCTGGCCTTGAACTCACTGTGTAGCCCAGGCTGGCCTCAAACTCACAGTGATCCTCTTGCCTCAGTCTTCCAATTGCTGGCATTACAGGTGTGTACCATTATGCCTGGCTTTCAGATCTTTTTAAAATGTTATCTTGTTTCCATCTATAAAAGAAAACATATGAAACTTGTCTTTCTGTGTCTGGCCTATTTTGCTTAACATGGTATCCTACTGTTCTAGTCGTTTTATTGTAGGGGTTTTCTGGATATCATGTCACATCAGTTCTAAACGCTGACAATTTGACTCCTCTTTCCCAAGTTGGATACTGTCTATTTCTTTCTCTTGCCTGGTTGCTCTGGCTAGGATGTCTAGTACTGTGTTGAATAATAGTGTTGAAAATGGGCAGCCTTGTCTTTTTTTTTAACAGATACCAGACATAAAAGAGGATATATTATATCATTTAATTTATATGAACTTCTAGAGTAGGAAAGCTGAAATAGTGACATAAAGGAAATTAATGTTGGAGTGGTACCAAGAATGAAGACAGGAGGCAGAAGGTACGAGGGCATTTTTATGGTGACGTAAATGTGTACACCAGTTGAGGTGGTTATTTCATGGTTGTGCACATCTGCCAGAACTCTTGCTTTGTGAATTCAGCATGGATGCAATTAATTTTATATGTATTACACTTCGCAGATGCTTATTAATAAGAATTGCATCAAGAGAAGTAGCCTCTATAGGAGTCTATTTTCACTTAGTATGTTTTGAGAGATTTATATTAAAATATACCTTATTTATAAATCTGAATTTCACTTGACACATTTTTGGGAGATGTATATTGTACTCACTTATAAATCAGACAATTACTTTGAATACTATATTAATCATTTGTTACTTGAAGTTGAAACATAAAAATCTCTTCTAAAAATATGATTTGAGTTTTTCACCAATTAGAACAACCTTATTTTTTTTTTTTTTTTTTGGTGCTGGGGATTGAACTCAGGGCCTTCTACTTACAAGGCAAGCACTCCAACCACTGAGCTAAATCCCCAGCCCCAGAACAACCTTATTTTTAATAAAGTTTTTACATCTGGAGGTGGGCTGTGAGCTGCTGCCCTGCTAGAAAATATACTTCTGGTGATCGTAAATCCAGCTACAGTAAAGAATTAAAGAAACCGAGTTTAAATTAAGAGAAGACAATTTATTTAAAGGACAATTTACTTAAAAGTGGGGGGAAAATGGGGAAAGGGAAATGATAGATAGCTACTCAATGAATAGGGAGCATTTGAAAGTGAAATACTCATAGGCCCTTTGTTGTACCCCCTTTTTACTGAGGTTCTTTCCTTGGGTGGCCCTTGGAATCTGACTGGCTCTTGGGCTTGTCTGTCACCTCTGCCTCCATCCCAGCCCTGTAACCTTTTTTTTTTTTTTTTTTTTTTTTTGGCAGAGGGCAAATTTATGGGCGGGTACCTTAGGGCCAGGTTATGTAGATATAAGGATCAAATAAAATTTGTATTCTTTATGTTAATCAGATCACCTGGGGCCTTCCTGGAACTAGTCTCTTTGCCTTTGTCTCCGTAACTGTTGGAATCCAGATGGCTTTATGTTTCTAACAATTTGAATATAGCTGTCTGGCTTTTAAAGTCTAGCTATAGAGGTCAAAATTGTCTATTAATTTTTAATAACATCTAATGAGGCCCTTATCCTATGTTTTCCCTACGTGTGGGGACCCCTGTCACTAAAAGTTCCACTCTTGCTTAAGATATTTTTTCTTAGGGAAACTATATATCAGAAAGAAATATATGAGATTTCAAATACTGTAGTTTTATGAGTATGTATAATATATGCATTAGATAGATAATACACCAATATACACATTAGTAAATAAATAGATCTGTGTCCTTTGACACTGGTATATACCTATAAATATTTACTGAAGTATTTTATTAGATGTAATAATTATTTTTAGAGTGGACATGACATGCTGACCCTCAAGCAGATGGAAATCAGAATTCACTGTTACAGCTGTGAGGGAGGAAGCTATCAGGCAAGGCTCGTAAGGCTGTACTTGGGGAACTGGCTATCAGCAACTAGACCTCCAGGCGGGAACTTACTGTGGCAAGCAGGATGGGGTTAGCCAGGCTTCTTGAACTTGCTGTGTGTGGGTTAATTCGAATAATTTCATAACCTCCAAGGTATTGGAGCTGCTCCTAGTTGTCTGATGACCCTGTGACTATCTGAGTAAATACACAGTGGCAGAGAATTTCTAAGAGCCTGAGGGAAGTGGATTTAATCAGCTGTTTAAAAAGGTAACTGACTAGCCTCTAGCCAGTACCTCAAAATTGTGTCAAGACAGCACTTAAAATATATATATATATATATATATATTACAAATAATTATCTATCAAGGAAGAAAGTCCAAATTACAAGGGTCATGTATAATAAACACAGAATTTTAAATAATCTGTATTAGGTTTTTGGTTCGGTGCTCAGACAAATCACCGGGGCTGATAACAGCTGGCCAGGTGGAGAGTTTTATTATCAGGAGAGAATCAGGTGGACCATCCTCGTAGGTTGAGAGATGGCCCCCTTACAGCTGGATCTGGGGGCCTTATATACCATGTTTTCCCGCGTGCGGGAACCCCGGGGAAGGGGAAGGGAAACTGGCCTCAGGTGATGTGGTCTTGTGACCCATGGAGGGGTGCAGATATGGCAACATGGAATGGGGAAGAAGTGGGGGAGGGTCTCACTGTGGAAGAGTGGGAAACAGGCCAGCCTAACAATCTGAAGCAGTAATAACAAAATAAAGCTATCTTTTTGGTTTTTTTTAAAGCTATCTTTATTAAAGAAAATTATTTCTACCAATAAGGTACTCTCCAACATGAGATTCATAGAGCCTGGACATCATTTAATATTCATGAGTTTATGTGCACATCTAAAGGTATTATTTATAGCATTGTTTTCCGCAAGTACAGCAAAGAGTACATAAAACATTTTGTAGATCATTTCCTTGATAAAAAGCCAGCAGTTTGCCTGCATTTCCTCTGGCTAGCATGATCAGTTCAAATTGGTACACCACAGATCGTATCAGAGTCCAGCACATTTATCCCTGCTCTGAAGGGTCGCTTACTGTTTAGAGGGGTCTGACTATTTCATAAAGCTTACATCTTGGAATTAATAGTCTAAAAAAGAAAATATCAATATTTTATCAAGTCTAAAAAAGAAAAAATCAGTATTTTCAACTTTCAAATATAAAATCAGGTAACTTAAATATATGTATTTCTAATTTTCAGTGCAACCCAAGGTAACTATTTTCCTGGTTTTAAAATATCTTAAAAAATTAGATGTATACTCTGTTCCTAGCTAAAACAAAATCTTAATTACCTTAACATATTACCATTTTCTCTAAGTTTCAATAGTTTTTAATAACAAATATGTTTATTAAATCTCAATTCCCAATGTTTTCTTGAGATTTACTATTTTAGGGAAACTAGAGTATGTACTAAATTCATTCAGTATAAAGTAATATCTTTCTGGGGAGGAGAGATGTGATAGTGATATAGGGGAAAAAATATAACTCCCAAACTGCTAGATGTCAGTTCCACTGAGTTCATGTTCCCAAAGTTCAAGAATGAATTCTAAGGAACAAGCAGGTTAAGAGTAGGAAGTTTATTGAGAGAAAGGAGGAGAGCTCCTGAGAGACAAGAGGGAACCCAAGTGGGTTGCCAATGAAATCACTTTTCAGGGGAAGTTTTATAGTGCAAAATCATGAGCCAGGTACAATGTGTGTCAAAATGATCATTAACCAATAATATTACAAGTGTAGTCACTTAGGTAATATGTATCCAATGGGGAAGAAGGTTACATAGCAAATAAACATGGGAAGAATAAAGACATTCCAGGATGGGGTGGATCTGGAGGTTTTGGTCGCCCAGCTGGATGACCTAGACTTTATCAGATCAGATGAGTGTGATCTTCAGTTCATTGTTTATCCCTCCAGCTTATCTTCAGTCCTGACCTTCAATGGATGCACCTCCAGCCATAGTTGTAGTGTATTTGCCTCTTGTGTACTGACTCCATTGAGGGCCCAGCCCTGTCTGACTACCTATAAATTTTCTACGTTACTTAGCTGTCTATAATAATAGGCTTCAAACCCATGACTTTGCAAATACTTTACTGCTGAACCATATCCGCAGCCATAAAATAAAATTTTGGAGTAAATAATAAACCTTAATGGTAATTAAAGTCTCATGTAAGTAGTTGATGAAATATTTTCTTATTTCACTTAAATTAATTCAAAAAATTATGGAACACACAGAAAAATTTAAAATGGTATATACAGTTCTGTGTTAAGTATATGCAATTTCATCTGTTATATATAATGACATTTTAAAATAATTCTTATGTTACATTTTAAAATCATTTAAATGGAATGTAAGTAACATGGATTTTGAATACAATAGTATTTATTTAAAAGACATATTTAAAACTCAGTTCTATTGTAATGTTTGGGAATTTATGTTTTATGGTTTTTTTTTTTCCTTTATTTTAAATATTCATTCTATTACTTGCAAAGAATTTTGTGATGGCACACATACAAGGGGTGATTGAGTCCAGGCATGGTGGGTCACACTTGTAATCCTAGCACTCTGGAGGCTGAGGCAGGAGGATTGCCATGAGTTTGAGGCCAGCCTGGACTACATAGTTCAAGGCCAGTCTGAACTACATAGCAAGACTTTGTCTCGAAAAACAAAAAGCAAGGGTAGGGTGGAGTGGTTGTAAAGTACACACTAAAAGATCCTTCTGTCCTCTCCAATTAAAAGCAAGAAAATATGTTCAGCAATCATATGAAGTGTTAGAGTCTGGCTGTAATTATATATATATATATATATATATAAATGACATTAATTACTTTAGTGAAACATCATTAAGATCAATACAGCTAGAACTGCATCATTAATTGTTGAGGAGGTTTGAAGTCCAGTCTCATTATTCCTACATATTAAACTTTTAAATTTTAATAATTACTTACAATAAAAAACACAATCTCCCTCAAAATACTCTCCTTCAATGCAAAAATATTTATCTCATTATTCTTGCAACTTTCTAAAGTAATCCTGGAAGTCCTCTTTCATGATGACAAATTAAGATTAAAAAAAAAAAATACAATGAATCCTCCTCTTGAGTGTCATCCAAAGGTAGAAATTAAACAATCTTAAGGGAGATTTTGAGGAATGTATCTGAGAAAGAAATGTGTATGTGCATTTTAGTTTTGAGAGTCCATGACTCTCAAAGGTCTCTACCAAAACACATTCAACAGAATTGAATGAGATGAATTGAGGGCAGTGAGAAGGTTTATTTAAGTGGCAAACAAAGAGAAAAACGGGCTACTGCTGGCAGAAAGTGGAGGGAGAGAGTTAGCATGCAGGAGCTAATGGACAGAGACAGTGAATAGAGAGTGAGCCTCTTGGCATTGTCTCTGTTTAACCTTGTCCAAGTTCTTGTGAGAGTTTCTCCATCTCATGAGAAGGTGCACTTGGATTTCGCGCCCCAGGCTGATTTCAAGTCTGGGTCACGTCCATCTTCCCAGCCAGCCTTAACCATGCTCTATTCCTACCTCATTTCCCCCTGAGAGACACAAATCCTCATAATTCTTTATGGGGTGCTGAGGGGTCTCTTTTTCTGTAACTTCTTCATGCTGGGAGGGGCAGCAGACCCTACCTGACCAGGGAATTTGTATCTTCTAATCTACTTTAGTTGTGGCTTGCTGGTTGGGTTGAGGAAAGAAAAATCTGTCAGGAAGTAATGAGAAAATGGTTAATGACCTTTGACCTTCATTATTAGCCCAAATGTGAGGGGTGGGTTAGATCTCTTAAGTCTCTTTTGTAGTACCCTTAGAGTTTTGTCTTTTGAAGAGAAATCTCAAGTCTTCTAGAGGCTCATAGAAGTAACTTTCTCCTTTTGAGTGATCTGTTTCCTCTGACAGCTCAGGTGCAGCTAGCTTTATCCTAGAAAGATGAATCCAGTCATACATATAGCCTGGATTTGGTCCCTAGACAGCTGTCACTCTCCAGGTCTCAGTATGTATCCCAGATGTTAAACTTTCTGGAGGGATATCTGAGCCTTTTCTTTGGAGACTTTATATCCCTTCTTAGCCATAAAGTTGAGAATCTGTATAGCATTATAGTTGGATAACTCTTGAGTTGGACTACGAACTAGAATATCATCTACATACTGTAGGATTGTTTCCTGTTTTAGCTTTAGATTCCTCAGGTCTAAAGATGAGTGCTGGGCAAAAAGATGAGTGGGAGAACTAAACCCTTGTGGGAGAACTGCCCAAGTATATTGCTGCTTTCCCTTGTAATGGGATTTTCCCATTCAAAAGCAAACAAAAATTGGGAGTCTGGATGCAGGGGAATGGTGAAAAATGCATCCTTTAAATCTAAGACAGAGAACCAGTTTGTCTCCCCTGGAATTTGGGATAGGATTGTATATGGATCTGCCACTAAAGGATGGATTGGAATAACAAGCTCATTAAATAGGTGAAGGTCTTGTACCATCCAATATTCTCCTGAGGGTCTAACTAAGGGAGAATAGGAGTATTGTGCCTCTTCTTTAATTGGATACTGTCTTTGATTAGGAAACCGACTGGGGTCTTTGGTCTTATAATTACTGGTATAGCAGAATTTGCCTTACCAGGTACTCCATTATACCATGCAGCAGGATTTACTAGTTGGTTGATTTGGTCAAGCTGACCTGGTGTAATCTCATCAAGTAAAATTCATTGTGGTCTTAGCTGGAATTTGAGAATTGCTCCTAATTTAGCTAGTAAATCTCTTCCTAGCGAGGGAGCATATCACCTTGGGACAATTAGAAATTCGTGGTTAAACACTTGGCCTTTCAAAGTGACACATCAGAGGAGGAGTAAAGAAACTCTTCCTAGAGGTGCCATCAACTTCCACTATGGCTACAGATTTAGAGGACAGTTTTCCAGAGAAGGAAATCAAAATAGCATGAGTCACCCTGCATTGATAAGCAGTTGGATTGTCTAAGTTTACCCAGGCTTCCTCAGAAGCGACGAGGATGTTTGTGGACAGGGGCACTGCGGGTGGCCTTGGGACTCTTCAATCATCAGAGAAGGACATGAGGGTTTTGGCTGGCCCAGTTCCTCTCTTGGAGTGGGGACAGTCAGACCTCCAGTGCCATGAATCAGAGGCATTAGTTGCCTCACATGCTAAGCAGGGCCCAGGCGGTGGCTTGGTGCAATTTAATGTAGTGTTCAGTCTTCTTGCACTTGAAGCAGGATTCTTTTTCTTGGCTGTTTTGGGTTTTTCTTTAGATGAATTGGGTGATTGTAAAACTTCACCAGCTGCAGTAGCTATGATTTCAGCCTTTCTCTTTCATTCTCCTCTGGGTCCCAACTGTTGAACACAGAAAAGGCCGTGTCCATCAACTGGGTCATAGGTGTCTGCAGCCCCATCTGAAGTTTTCATAATTTATGCCAAATATCTGTGCCCAATTGGGAAATAAATTAGTATCCAGGGAGTTCTTCTCCCTCTCTGGAAGATGGATATTAGTAAATTTCCTAAAGGCCTCTGCTAATCAGTTATGAAACAAAGTTGGATTTTATTCTGCACCGTATATGACTTCACTCATTTGATTAGGATTAACAGACTTTTAATGCACCTCTTAATTCCCATAATAAGAGCAGCTATCATATCAAACCTCAGCTCTAGTTCCTCTCTTGTATTATAGCCCCAGTTTAGCTCTGTTGAAGGGAGAATAACCTCTGTGGGGTGTTTTCTTTCCCTTCTGAAAGCGAATTTTTCATTCGCCTAGTTCTTAGCCTTTTGTAAAATTCTTTGTTGTTCATCTGGAGTACAGCAGTTGGCCAAGATGTACTGGACATCTCACCATGACAAATCAAAAGCAAGGGTCAAAACATGAAATCCATCTGCAAATTTACTGGGGTCTTCTGACAACTGACGTGGTCGTTCTTTACATATTTGAATGTCTGCAGCTGAAAAAGGGACTGGCACTCCAGCATTTCCCTCCTGCCCTGCAACTTCTCTTAGAGGCAGCGTAAGGTGTGGTTCAGGGTGGTAAGAAGCACCACTTGGGTTCTCCCTGCAGGGTAGAGAAGCATGAGGGCTGAGGACCATTGAGTTCCCCTGGGGCACTAGGCTCTAGTGGAATTCTTGAATCATTTGGAGGAGATGAAGTTGATCTGTCTACCTGGGGGGTTACATGGGGGAGGTCGAGAAGGCCTCCCAGTACCAGACAAATGAGAGTGGCCCATACGCCCCTGAGAGACAAGTGGGAACCCAAGGACAGGGTCATCTAAAATATCTTCTTCCTTCTCGGGGACCACTGAAGATACCATGGCTCTTGAATCTTTCCTTTGACTAAGAGTCATAAAAGCCTGAACATAAGCCAATTCATTTACTTTCTATGTCTTAAACAAAAACTTTGTAACTAAAGAACAGTCTCATAATTTAAAGTATCATCCTGTACCCATCTCTTGTCACTTCCCAGTTCATATTGGACCTAAACCATACTGTAATAATAGATAAGTTGTTCCTGTTTTAGATTGTCAGAATCAAACCTTTCTCACTCATCGAGAATGCAGCCCAGTGGCAGGATCCTCACAGCTGTAAGATCTAGTAAATTTCCCATCTGCTTGTCTTGGGACCTATAGAGAAGGAGGTACTTAAGTCTGCGCTCCTTAAGGAAGTGTCCCCTGCTTTAAAAACTCCAAGTCCACAAGATGTGCACTCCTTTGTGTGACTTAACAAAGCCTAGATGGATGTCTCCATCCCAGAGTGATGCCAGCTTCATTTTCCACTGAGAAAGCCTTAGACTCCTTATTTGGACCCATTAACTCATTGGCGAGAAGGGAGTGAAGCCAGTTGTTGACTCTACCTAGTCCAAATTCCCTGGAGTATGGGTGGAACCTCCCTGAGCAAGGTTCCCTTAGCCCCTTGTTAAGCCTCTTGGTGGCTCAACCAGGCTTTAGAAATCATTGAACCTCTCGATGGTTCAGTTAGCCTTTGGAAATCAAATGGGAAAAGTCTTTTGCACTTATCCTGACAGAAGTACTAAGACCTGGGATGGCTCAGTAGTTACACTCGCAGTTACGTTGGTAAAGCTTCTAAATATTAAATGCTGTTTTGTTTAGTTATCAGGTGTCAATCTTTAACTTAGCTGTGTGTAAAAGGGAGACACAAAAGCCAGGTGATGATGGCCTCAGATAGGCTCCTAGTGTGGCTGAGACACTAACTTTTCACCAAAAAGGCTTGACATTTAAATTTTTTCTTGTATCTCATTTTCCCCCAGAGCTGTGAAAATGGTTATGTCCAGCAGGGATATGTATAGATCTCGCATTCGTTATTGTCCTCATTCATTCCAGGCCATGCCCAAAGGTGGCTGCAGCTCCAACTCAAAAGTTTTTACCAGCAAAAAAAAGCTGTATGAATTCTTAAAGAGATAGCACACATGAATTCTGCATGAATTCTTTTCTCTGGTTTTCCATAAACCCACATGCTGTTTAAATGAGAGACTTAGCTCGCAAGACCAGTAATTTTAAATTAGTAAAAAGGAAAGAGAAGAAAAAACAGAAAAAAATGAGGTGGGAGTGCTTGGGCATGTGCAGTAGGTTATTGGCTACCAAGGTGCATTGCAAAAAGATGATAGTAGCTAGTGAAGCGTGCCCAGCAGCTGCAGCTGGGTCATGTGACAAGAAAACATGGCAGCTGGCTACCTGGTAAAGTGCCACAGTGTACAAAATGGTGGCTGTCATCACTGCTGGTATTGTGCTGTTGCTGGCAGAAACAGGCGGCACAGAGAGCAATTTAAATGAAGGGTTCCTCCTTTTCCATGTAGGAAGACACCATACCTTGTAGCCCTGTTTTTTGCTCTTTCTAAAACCAACACCTAGACAAATAGTGCATTCTGATCCTGAGGGGGAGGAGGATCAGAGAAGGGAAGGAAAATCACTAAAACCCATGGAAAAGAAGCTTTCTAAAACCAACACCTAAACAAGTGGTGCATTCTGATCCGGAGGGGGAAGAGGATTAGAGAAAGAAGTGAAAAATCACTAAAACCTGTGGAACAGAGGCACTCCAAGTGGGTCTGTGACCCACAGGGAAACACAAACACCCTTGGCACTAAACAAAGAGCTGCACAAGTCTAAGGCAACTTACCAAATACTTCACAGAGAACAGCATTAGTTCAGGCTCAGGCGGGCCGGGTCCATGTGCTTTGGCCCCCTGCTGTGGATGGCTGTGCCAAAGTATCTGCCCAAATATTCATCTATTAGCACCCTTGTCCCATATTTAACTTGGCTGTGTCCATCCCCACTGAGGCATGAGCCACAGCCTCTAAGATAGACTTTCCACAAGCCCAACTGATTAGCAGGGCCCTTTCTGCCCCTCATAAGGACAGAAGCCTTTTGTCCCACATTCTAGTCTTTGCCACGTGGCAGTTGGTTCACTTCTCCTCCCAGGAATTCATTTCATCCCACAATGAGGGAGAGAGTCTCCTGATGGAGTGGGGAGTTACCTCGCTTATTGGCTGGGTTGTCTGGTTCCTGCTTCTGCTGAGGTCTCTGCTCTGCACTGGTGATACCTCTGATCTTCAGTGAGTTCTCGGCTGCTGTGTAATAAAGTCTCTTGGCTCATGGTCTGGCGAGGTCTCCGAGTCTGGTAAAGTCTTTCTGGCTGGCAATCACCAAATGTTATTGGGAGGTGGTGGCTGTACTGCAAGTTCCAGGTTCTTTTTGTCCCCAACAAAGAATTGGACAGGACAAATTGAGGGTGGTGAGGTTTATTTAAGTGGCAAACAAAAAGAAAAGTGGGCTGCCACTGGCAGAAATGGGGGAGAGAGAGTTAGAGCCCAGGACCTAGTAAACAGAGAGATGGTAAAGAGAGAGAGACAGAAAGAGAGCAAGAGAGAAAGAAAGAGCAAGCGTGCCTTATGGCATTGCCTCTATTTAATCTTGTCCCAGTTTTTGTGAGAGTTTCTCCATCTCATGAGAAGGCATGCTTAGATTTCACACCCCAGGCTGACGTCAGGTCTAGGTCACTCCCTTAGGTCATGTCTATCTTCCCAGCCAGCCTTAGCCAAACCCTATTCCTACCTCATTAGCACAATGGACACAGATGGTAGTCTGTTTTGACCCTGTCTGTGCTGGGCTCTAGGCCCTTCACTGTGTTTACTGCCTCCAGCCTTTTCAGGACAGATGGGCAATTCAAACTTCTGCTCATCACCTGATAGTCAGCTGTCTACTGTTATTTCTAGTAAAATGTCTCTGCATTTGGAGGTTCTAATATAATCATATTTGGATAAATTAAACATACTGTCAGTGTAGCAAACATTTACTAAGTCCTCTAGGAATCCTGGTTAGGGATAGAAAGATTTGTGGGTGCTCAAAAAATAGGAAAAGATGTTCGCCTCCTTCCTTGGAGCTGTCAGAGGGTCTTAGTACTGCCACCACCCCACAAGAACAAATCCACCAATGCCAAGCCTGTGGGCTTTCACACACGCGACTATGGAAATTCATATTGTTACCTCAGTTCTCTTCTTTCCTACATCAAAAATATTCTATATTCTTCCTATTTTTCATGGAGAAAATTTTTTTTCTTTTCTCCTTTTTTTTCTTTGCTTCTCTACCTTGTTTCTGATAGAAATATTGTAGATATTTAGAATATATAATAGATATTTTTATTTCTTTTGGACAAAAGGTCTCTGGTCTCAGTGTAGGGACAGGGGTCCCTATAGGTAGGGAAAAGGTAGGGTAACAGCTTCATTGGACATTATTAAAAATTAATGGGCAATTTTGATCTCTACAGCCAGACTCTGTCTTGAAAGGCAAAGACAGTGATAATCCAATAGTTAGAAACATAAAGGCAGCTAGATTCCAACAGTTAAAGAGGCAAAGGCAGAGGAACTAGTTCAGGGAAGGCCACAGGTAGTGTGATTAACATGAAAACCACAAACTCCCCCTTTATTTAATCCTTATATCTACAAAACCTTGTCCTACAGCACCCACCCACAATCTTACCTTTTGCCAAAAGACAAAGGCCACAGGGCTATGAGAAATCCAAGACAAGGGTGGCAAACAAGCCCTAGAACCTATCGGATTCTATGGCCCAACACAAGGAAGAACCAAATAAAAAGGGACTACAGAGAAGGGTCCATGATTATTTCGCTTTCGAATGCTCCCTACTCATGGAATAGCTACCTATCATCTCTCTTTTCCACTCTTTTGACACCTTTAAATAAATCATCTTCTCTTAGTTTAAACTAGCTTTCTTTAATCCTTTACTGTAGCTGGGTTTACGAGCACTGGGAGCTGCATTTTCTAGCAGGGCAACAGCTCACAGTCCATCTCTGGATGACTGAATTTTTTTCTTGGAGTAAAAAAAAAAAAAAAGAAAGAAAGAAAACAAGGACAGACAATACATAAATGGACATGGCTTTATTCCAGTCAGACTTTATCTGTGAAACCAGACGGCAGGTTGGGTTGGCCCATTGTGTGCTAAGCACTGAAACATGGTATCAAACAAACTAAAAAAGTCCCAAGGATAATACTGAGCAATTTTACTAAAAATGTAGACAAATATATCTATATTTTAATAGAAAATAACTTTATAAGAACAATTCATAGAAGATAATAATGCATAGAATAGTTATATCCTTAAAACCATGTTCTATAAATGTTAAGAAAATTATTTCAGAGTGTCATTTCATAAACTTCGCTTTTTTCTGGTAATGTGGAAGTCTAAGTTTCTCTGAGCTTGTCAGTTTTATAAATCAATATATTTAGTTTTCAAAAGATGTAATATTTATTATTTTTAAGTAAAATGAATGAAGCGTGCTGGTATTCATAACTGATGCAAACCCTAGTTGCTATATGGGAAATAATCCTTTACATCTGTTAGAGTATACAGTGAGAACCTTCGAGAGGTTCCTTGGTGTGAACTCAAGTTGCTATAAGCTTTTTTCTGTTTTAGCCAAGTAAGTTATCACAGACTTTCTTTTGTAAATTTAGCTGCATATGAGAAATAAACAGATGAAGAATTGTATTGGAGGGGAAGAGAAATAAAAATTAAGCTTAATATCTAACTGCATGAATATTCTATTAAAATAATATTTAAATTGATACATGTAGAATATAGTGTTAAATGAATTTATGATAAAATAAGCTAAATAATATAATCCTATTTCTAACCTTATAGTCAACTCTTAAAAGTAGTTTTTGAAAATATATAGGCTAAAAATATTTTTCAAGAATATTAATACTTTATGGTCAAATATATACATTTAAATCCAAAACCAGTTATTGGATACATGTAATGAGTTAATTGAGTATTACATGGATTTGTTTAGCAGGAATGATGCTGTTTAAAAATCCCATTTGCATAGTACAATTTTATGTACTATCCATTAAAAATTAATAAATAGTAAAATAAAACATGTTTGCAATTTTGATTACATTTTAGTTCATTAAATATTTATTTTGATATAAAAATCAAATATTCTATCAAAAATATTTCTGAATGCAGTTTAAATAGTAACATGTAAAATATATAGACATTGAGATATAATTAACATTGTCATAAGATAGTTTCTTGTCATTGACAAAACATTGTTTTATTATTAATTAAATTACTTGTTTGTTTTTGCAGCTCTAGGAATTGAACTCAGGTCCCTCACACTGAGCCACTTCCGCAGCTTTTTTCTTATTTTGTTTTGTTTTTTTTTGTTTTTGAGACAGAGTGTAAATTGCTAGGTTGACCAGCATGGGATGGAACTTGAAATCCTCCTGCCTCAGGTTCCCTGATTATAGGCATGCCACACCACACCTAAATTATGTTTCTAGTTTTTATGGCATGTTCTTGATTTTCACTGATCTTGTCCCCTTTCAATTCAGTCCTTTATTTGATAACATTTTGAGAGTGGTGTAGGGTTTTGGAATAGAATCTTTGGAAGAATTTTAAATTTAATACATTGTGCTACCCAGCTCTTTCTAACCCATAACTCTTAGTTTGTGATATCTTATAGGAAGCAAGAAAAGACATTTACTATAAATCATTTCTTCACTACAAAATGTGGATTGCTCAGTGACTTAGCTTACACAGTTAACAATTGTAACATGAATTTACGTGAATGAGTTCATGTGATGGTTATTAAGCTACTGTGATGCCTTTACCTATAAACTCTGAAGTACTTCCTTTATTCTCCATCGCAGGAGCTACTCAAAGGATAATCATGAAACACAGTGAATGTTTAATTCTTTTTTAAAAACAATACAGTAAAAGACACATTGCCAAAATAATGGGAGAATTGTGGGGGGGTAGTAATTTAAGTATTTTGAGGGGATCCACAGCAATATGTATTTTACTGTAATACATTTTTTTAAATGTTAACATTCACCGTATTTTTTGAGCATACCTCCCTGACCAAACATTTATGTCAATTTCTGTCAAATAAAAACATGAAGGTGTGTCCTCAGCTACCTTATTCACTAGACTGGCTCTTTCTCAAAGTGGAAATGACCATGAAAGTTAAATATTTTGGATTGATTCAGAGCATTGAAGCAGCTGAACAGTGCAAATAAAGACACACAAAAAAAGGTCTTCCAGAACTCCTTCAGAAAGTGGCAAGAGCTACAGGAGAAGTATTCAAAACTAGGGGGAATAAGTTGAGGCGGGTTAATGGCAATGTGTCAATTAGTGTAGTTTTTTAAGTATTTGTTGTATATTTCAATCCTGCCATATAGTCTGGAGGTAGGAACAGATGTGACTTGCAACTCTTATATGTAGAAAGAAAGAATAGTTAATTTAAAAAATAAACAGGATAAGCAAAATTATTTTCATTTACTTCATTTAATTATTTCATATATTTCTCAAAAAATATTATGGAAGAAATCACATATAGTCATTTGATTTCTAATATAAAAATTGAGGAATTATGTTAAGCTTATTTGTGGAAAATAAGACATATATTGTGTAGTGGCTCAGTACAATAAATATTTAACACCCTCAAAACAGAATGTAGGTATTTGTAATTGACAGCCGTTGTAACAATCTACCAATGTTCTTTTTTCCATCTCACAGTAGCCCTGTTATCATTAGCATGTGGGTTCAGTGTTCACTCTGCTATATTTGTCAGTGAAAAGACAGACCAGGGCAGAGAGTGTTGAGTGCACAATGTCATTTTTCAGACAGGATGGGTTTCAGCTCACATTCCTTCTGTTCTCTGCCCATTAGTGAGGATTCAGGCATTTGGCCACAACTAACTGCAAATGAGGCTGGAAACTGAAGTCTGGTTTCCCAGAAAACAGAGGAAATAGGCTTAGTAAATAGCCAGACACTGCCATGTAGAATTTCGCATCGAACACTGAGTATAATTTGGTCATCTTTAAAGCAAGTTTATTATATAATTAATATCAAAATGACAACTTTATAATCCAAAGTATTTACATATTGTAATTCACAAAATAGTGTGACTTACTGTTTGGTACATACTTAAGTATCATGCCCCTTCCTCTTGGTGAAAAATTACAATGTTAAACACAATTATAGAGCAAAATGAATTCAGGGAACACTTATTAAAAATTATTTTTTGATCCTTAATCTAGCTTTCTAAAATTCTATGTTCTAATTTACTTTTACAAATGTTGCAGTAATGGACTGAGTTATAACATCATAGTTTCAGGTTTGTTAGATAAAAGTGAACACATTTGTAACAACAAGTATTCACAAACATATTTTTATCTTTTAATTAACCAGTATTGCTGCTTTTGTTCAAAGAACTGTGACCAATTAAGCTGATTACAGAGAAGTGTCAGGGGTCTTCAGTCATGAAGGCTGATGAAATCTAAGTGTGAGTTTTAACTTCAGGTTATTCAAACTAACACTTAAAAAAAAGGAAACCAATAAAAGACAGGGAAATGATATGTGGTGAGTAATATTAGCCTTGATATCGGTAATATGTTGGGAGAATGGACACACTCCCTGAGACTTGGATAATGCTACTTTATTGCTTGATTCTGCACTGAGGTGTCCCGAGACCCACGAAGGGCTTGTTCTGTCAGTCTTCTAGCAATTCCCATTATTGCAGTGATTGCAGGGCCTTACTCCAGTGCTAGTGGAGATTCAACAGTGAGATTGTGTGTCTCAGAGCAATCTAATAATCACACAAAATGCTGTCTACACTTCACTCAAAATTAGTAACGAATTCTATTGATGCCTCCTCCATATGTTCAGAATGTTTTCTCAGACACCAGAGGAAAAATATGTTTTCTGTACAGTTGCATAGCATCTTCTTTACTCATGTTACACATGGATAAATTAGAGAAAAAGGGAGAAAACAGAAGGAAGAAAAGTTGTGTGTGTGTGTGTACACATGTGCACATGTCTGTGCTTTATTCCTCACAGTCTTATAAGTCAGTTGATCAGTGAATATTTAAAGATGTCTCCTCTGAGTCAGAAGAAAAACATTAACCCTAAAAAAGCCCAGTCTCAGGAAGCTGATGTCCTAATGAAGGGCATCACCAAAAAACACACAGTGTTCAGAGATCGAGTATCTCCAGGGAAATAAAGCAGCACAAGTAGCATTGTGTGAGGAGGGGAGTCTAAGCAGACATTACAATACAAGTCTGTACAACCAAGGTAATCCATACTCCATACAACCAATAAGAAGTTGATTTTACTTTGGGCTCTTCTCTAGAATGTGAAGAATGACTTGGAAATTAGCTAAGCCGAGGTAAAAAAAAAACTGATGCCTTTGTTATATGCAGCTCAGCGAATTGTATGGTCACAGTGTCCCTTGCTTGTGAATCCCACTGATGATTCCTCTTCAGTGATATTTCTTCATCATTATTTCTCTTTCTAGGCCATGACTTTCCATGCTCAGTCTCTCTCGTGTACCTAATGCTAAGTATTCATCAGAAGGTCACGTCTCAGCCGGAAGTGATGTTAAATATTTTTTCTCTCTCTAAACATGGAGATCTATCTAGGCAATGCCCTCACCCCTCAACTCCGGCCCTTCAAGTGGAGTTGGATTAAAAAAATAATAATAATATTAAAAAAAGCATTGTTGGTGCATAAAATGGCAGTGGGTGAAGATAGAGACAGGTGGGGAGGGTTTGGAGCCTTAGCTGTGACGCTTGGGCAGCAACTCAGGACTTAACTCTATGCACTCTGCCAGGTGGTCTACCTGCCATGTCTGAGTAAGATTTCCAGGGGAGAGTGATGGTGAATTTCTTCCATGCTCCCACCTGTACAACGTTTTCATAGTCAGTTAACTATAAAACATGAATCTGTTCCTATGCTGTTTATTTAATGGTATACACACATTCGTATAACAGCAGTGTAGATTCTTGGTTGGCATTTTGAAAATCTTGAAATAGAGTAGTGTAAATCCTTTCATCTTTTCTTATTATTTTGATTATTCTGAACTTTCAGATTTCCTTTTAAATTTTAGACTGAGTTTTTCAAACTCTGAAAACAATCCCATCAAGTATTGAACAGTTCTGTGTTGAATTTAAAGAAAAAGTAGTATGCTATAATGCTGAGCCTTTCAATAAGTAAACATGATATAAGTACGTAATTATTCAGGTCTTTTATTTTCTGTGACCCTTTTTTGCTTACAGTGGAAAAATTTTGTATCTAGATTACTGTATTTCTCAATTTTTTTTTACTTTATAAAAAACCTAATTTTATAACAAAATAAGAGAAATACAATAGTTAATACACTGTGTATCATTATTTTAAAAGTAGTTACTCCACAGAGGAAAGAGACTCTTACCAAGAAGAAACAAACAGGTTAATAGGGCAGAACTTTCTTTTCAATTAACTAACAGAAACTAATAGTAAAAATGAAACAAATTAGCATATATGTTAAAATATATTTGTAATAACAGAATAGATAATGTGGGGAATTATTTCAACTCTCCCTATTTAGTATTTATCTATCTCCTGTTTGTAGTAAATGGATATAATTTGAGAACATAATGGTCAGTGAAATAATGCAGACACACAAGCTTAAATATTACATTGCTTCATTTTAATGGGAAACTATATATATGTGTGTATATATTTCACAAATTTTGATTCTTTATAAATAAAATTATTTTCATTTTATGTTTAATTGTTTAACTACATGGAAATACAATAAAACGCCTGTTTTAAAACCTACTAATACTCATTTCAAATAGCTTTCTTTTCGTAGATTCCTTAAAATTTTTCTATGAACAGAATTGGGTTGTATAAATCATGACAATTTTAACTGATTTTCAAAATTGGTTTGAAATTTTTTGAATTATTGAAATATGTAGGGATTTCATTACAATCTAATACAGCAGTGGTGAAATGGTCATTTTTCTTTGTACTGTTTTTTCCAGATACTGGAGGATTTGGTATTTTTCTATCTAGTGATACTACCCATAGATTATCAGAGATGTGCTTATCATTTGAGAAATTTCTTTTTTGACTAGTAACTTGATAAAAGTTTTTAAAATCATAAATCAGTGTTTAATTTTCAAATACTATATATGTATCCATTAAAATTATCACTTGATATTTCTTTTCACATTAACATGATAAATCTACTCATTAATTTTTTAATAAAACATTGCATAGATAAACTTCTTCTCATGAGCTATTTTCTGTAGTTGATAAATTTACTATTATTTAAAACCTCATTGTTAAGACTACTCAATTTACCATATATGGTTAATATCATTACTATCACATTGTTAAAAACCTTTGGACAGCTCAGCTTATGGATGATTTTTTCATGGATTTCTTTTAGTTTATAAAAGCATTTTGATATTAGCATTGGCGATACATTGGCATCCTAAGATGAGTTAAGAAAGGCCCTCCTCTGTGTGACCTGAGCAATCTCATACAGAGTTAGTGTTGCTTATTCCATAAATTTAGCAGGGTGAATCAAAGAATTTATATGAGCCTGAAGTTCCACTTATAAGAAGGTTTTTAACTGTATTAATTTCTTAAATGGACAAAGAACTACTCAGATTGTTTTATTTCTTTGTATATTAGTTGTAGTAATTTTTCGTCTTTTAAGATTTGTCTATTTTATCTAATGTGTTAAGTAGATTTAAATAGTTCTGTATGACTTGTTTTAACATTTTGGTTTATTTAAATCACTATTAATGACTTTTACTTATTGCTTTCATGGAAATTTTATTTCATTACACAGTTTTCTGGCTTTTATTTTTTCTTTAGAAGTCTTATGAATTATATAGATTTCTAAATTGAACATTATATATTTTATTCACTGTCTAATATTAAACTTATATCCTTTGTAGTTGTAACTATGCTAAAATACTATTATATCTTTATTCATCCTTTTTGAGGTTCACTGTACCTTTTTAAAGTATAAAAAATTCATAAATTTGGAAAAAATTTGTTATTTAATGTAATTATCTCATATTCTATTATCTATATCCTTTTTCTTTGATTCCAATTAATTACTGTCCATGAATCTTACCTTTTCCTTTATCTTCTTGTTCTTTGCCCATTCTGAACTTTTTTCCTGATCCATCTTCCAATTCTTCAAGTATATTTTAATTTAGTCCTATGTTATTAAAAACCCTCATTCAAGTCTTAATTTTATGTTTCTATTATACAATTTCTTTTTTATTATATTGTGTATTTTTAATGTCCATAAATTTTGGTCCAAATATTCTAGAACATAGTATTAAAATGATTTTAATAATTTATATGTTTTTATTGAAATGTATAGTTATATATTTTTATAACTAATTTTCTAGCTATTTAAAATACTCAGCTTATACAAAGTTCATTCAAAAAATTAATCTATAAATTTATAGTGACTATATTTTTAATTAGGCTATTCACACATTTTTTTTTTTTTTTGGGTACCGGGAATCGAACTCAGGGCCTCATGCTTGCGAGGCAAACACTCTAAGCACTGAGCTAAATCCCCAGCCCTATACACACATTTTAAGAAAGAAAATATTGAAGAATAGCCTTGATAATCCTGGTTATTCATTCTACATTTATTGAACTAGTGAAATCTAGTTTAAAAAATTGATTTCCTATGCACCAGGTAAAGAGAGTCTTCTTATTTTCAGTCAGTTAGAGACCTATAAAAATGTTTTCCTTCCTTGCAGATTTAATAACAAGATTTTTATACTGAATATTTCAAGAAAATATCTATCCTTTGAAGGTTATTTCATGAAAGTAGTAAGCATTTTTAAGAAATACATCATCCTGTGTAACTTTTAAACCTTCAGTAGGTGAATTGCAATCAACAAGAGTAAATTTCACAGTCATTTGAGGAAAGTTACCTGGTATTTTCATTCTTTAATATACTTATCTTTGTATAATGTATTTTTTAGTCATGTATTTATGACATGACTAAAATTACTGTTGATAAAATCCTACTTAAATTATGTAGCTGGTTTATTCTGGATCTACCCAGGAAGAACGTTGCTTGGTAGTTTAAAAGATGTTATGACTACAACAAAGGAAACCCATCAAAGTAAGTAAAATTCATTCATGGATTTAGGAGTTTATTTTGGAACTGGTAGACCCTGGGAACTGATAATAAATAGATAGCCAGGCATGAATGCGCAGTCCTGTAATCCCAGCACTTGGGAGACTGCGGCAGGAGGACTGCTGAGAATTTAAGGCCAGTATGTGCTACATAGTGAGTTTAAGGCCAGCCTGAACTACGGAGCAAGACCCTGTTTCAAACCACTCCCCAAAACTTAAAAAACAAATAAATAGATAAAGAAGTAAAGTCTTCGGCTTTAAATCAAGTTTTAAATTACATTGTTTCTCTGTAAAATAAATAAAATAATACATTTTTCATATTACATGTATCTTTAGATGTACAGGCGTCATAATTCTCAATCAGAACAATATTACACTCAAAAATGGTTTGAATTCTCACTCTTATTAGTATTTCTAAATTAACTCAGGCTCTGAGTTAGTTGAAATGTTATTGAAAACTTAGTAATATAATTAAAATATTATAAGTATAAACATTTAAAAATAGAAACAAATTTCTAACCTTTGGCAAATCACACTAAAATGGAGAGTAACAGGCACTTTGAATTACAAAATTGGTAAATTAAAATGTTACGATAGAGAGGAGACCGTGTAAAATCTCGAAAGAAATTTTAAAATAATAATGATAAATGTGAAGCATTACCCTTAAGTATAGAAAAACGATTTAAGGGAAAAATAACTTAGAAGCAGCTATATAAATCAATAAGCACCAATGGTTTTTTGTCTTAGAGGAATAACTTGACTGTCAACAACACTAATGTGACATAGTGAAATGATACAAAGACAGTAGTGAGGCCAAGCCAGTTGTACTACCTGATTTGAAGCGCCAAAAGAAAAGAAAGGGATTGACTGTGGAATTCTTCTTTTCAAACTCTGTGGATGAGTCAAGTATTTCCAAAGGGATTTGATCTGGATGAAGAAGAATCTATAAAATGAATCATATCATACAAGAATTTTAGAAGGGTGATTTTTTTTTTTCTTGAATAAGACATGAGTATTTGAAGGTCTTCCTCAGAGAATAGAAGTTTGGGCTTATTATAATGAAGATACTGACAAGGTGGTCAAAATGTAATGATTTTTCTGCTACTGCAGTAGCCCAAACAAAAAAAAAAAGCTGAAGAAACCTTAGGAAATATTTAAAGACGAGGTTGAAATACCTGATGAACAACTGAAATAGGAAATGAAGTAACCACTAAGTTTTCTTTCAGTCAATAATTCTGTGCCTTTGTGGGAAAAAATTGAGCAAATTACTGCTATCTTCATACATTGTTTTTATTTCTCTTATTTTCAAGCGAAATAAGAGAATAAATGGCAAATACATTTATTATATCTTTAATATTTTGTATTATCTTTGTGTTTTTATAAATGTCTTTGTGTTTTTATAAATGATTTATAATTAATTTTTTCAGTCATGGTATAAATTAATCTTGTCTTAATGGGATTCCATTATAATCATGTCTTCGAAAACTGATTCTGAAACTTTTCCAAGCCAACCAAAAGCTTTGTTGGCTGGAAGAGCGTGGAACCTTGTTGTGAGTTACTCTGTGATAAATAACTACAGATCTGGTGGCTTAAAATAACAGGAATCTATTCTCTCACAGTATCGAGAGATTAGAAGCCTGAACTTGTTGCCAACCAAGTCATACTCCCTCAGAAAACTCAAGAAGGGAATCTCCACCTGCCTCTTCCAGCTTCCAGGGGCCTGAGATGAACCTTTGCTTAGGAAGCATCGTTTCTTTGACTCTGTCTTCATATTGCCTATATTGTTCTCCACGTGCCCTTTTTCATTTCTCGTAAGTAATGCATTGGATACAGGGCCCACCTTAATCCTTTATGATTACATCTCCTTTCTTGCTTTAAGTCCATCTGTAAAGAACTTATTTTGAATGAGGTCGCAGTCTGAGGTTCTGCTGAATGTGAATTTGGTGTGGGATGGGTAACATTATTTTACCCACTAAACTACTGGCACAAGAAATATTTGCACTTTGTATTCCAGCAGGGACTTTGATTTTCTTTTTGGTGCCCTGCTATGGTGGATCTTAAGTACCTGTACTGAAGAACTAACATGTTGCAGGAATTCATTTTCAAGAAGTGGCAGAGACTTTGCACTATTTTAACACGATCATATTTCAGTGATTTGTTTATAATAGCATGAAAAAATTAGTTTGAGAAAAAATTTTTAAAAATTAAACAAAACAACTATCATATATATTCAATTAAAGTAACCAATTTAAAGCATGGAAAAATAAAGAATCTTTATAACTCATTTAACAGTTTTTTAAAGGAATATTTTCACGGTTTGTTCCCAGCATACTGACTTTCTTTCTATTCTAGATAATCTAATTTTAGTTTATTGATTTCAGAAGCTAAAACGTAGTATCATTGAATTTTGAGCAAAGCATATAGGTATATCAGATCAGTTATAGAAAGAAGGTGCTGTAAGCAAATTATGAACAAATCGAATTGTGTTGGGATTTCTCTTTAGCAATGCTAATGGCATGTATTATAAATACCTTAAATTTTTTTTTGTCTTGAGAGAAGAAATATTGATTTAATCATAGTTAGTTCTCAGAAGCCACATGTGACATGTATAAATAGTTATTAGAGACTGATATATTACATTTTGTTCTTAATAATTTTATCACCACCTTATATAGCACTAAACAATTGCATTTTAATGCTTTCTTCCTTCAGAAATTCTCTGACTAGCAGAATCTTACTTATTACTTATTCATCCAAAATGTCTTTGAGAATTATTAACCTATAATCTTATGTTACTTTTTTTTTGAATACAGACTATTCTAACTAGTATAGTAACAGTAAGTATCTAAAAAGCTGATTCAAGAAGTGTGCAGTTAACAGAGCCTGTAACTAAACTGTGAACCCAATAATAAACCAGAAAGTGAAATAAAGCAAGGCTAACTGGGTACTCAGATCAGTGGGACCCCAGAGTAACAGTTTGGTGCTATTTGTCCTTTTAAAAAGTAAATGGGCTCTGAAGTGGTAGATTTTGTCTGTGGCAAGGACAGAGATATGAGGTTGTTCAATGTGAAAATTATCTTAAGATAAGCTAATCTTTCTAAATGTGACATGATTCATTAGCTTCCCCTCTCAAAGGGAGAAGTCCTATCAGAGTTGCATCTTTTTGTCCTTCTTAAAGTTTGTTTCCTTCCATGTGTTACCTTCTCTTCCCTTAGTTTCAAGAGGTAGAAGGCAAACACTGAGAGATATTATTTTCTTTTCTGTGATATTATACATGACATACTAAGATGATAGCTGACATTGTAATTCTTTCACTGAACTCTTACAATCAAGCCTTAGTCTGAAGTCAGGAGCAAATAAGTGTTGACCTTTCATGACGTCAATGGTACGTAACTATTTTAGAAACAGAATACCAAGTGCTAGTGAGAAGCTTAGGGGTTATAAACTTAGTTGTTGATCTATGTAGTTTAAACCTAAAAGTCTAAAAATCATTTTAGCTCTGCTTTTTAATTTCTGTATATATCTCTTTAGAATGAATAATAGTAGAATATTAACTGCATTTTCATTACTTTCAGATACCGTGATGAAACATGATGTTTGAAAAAGACTGGCTCAGGTTGTCAAATACTGTGTCACATTATCTGTGGACTTTTCTTTTCTGCCCCTCTTTTATTATATTAACACTTTTTCTTAATGATTACCTAAAAACCGTCAGGCTGCCCTGCCTTTCTTTTGGAACTAATGATAAGTTAGAATATTAATAGATGAGCCCTAACACTTAAAACAATTCTGAAATATTTATTTCTTCTTAAAGACTGACATTGGGAGTATTAGGGGACAATCACTCCTTGGAACAGTAGATCTGCCAAGAAGCTACCTCTAAAAGTCACCTCAAGTGTGAGGCCTAAGCAACTACTCTGTCTCCTTACCTTTTCATCCTCTCTTGCTTGCCTGGCTTACTTAAATTCATGAAAGTAAAGAGTCTACCAACAAATTAATGATGGGTGAAATAGCTCGAGGTTGTTATTTATGGGAAAGAATGAAAATTTCTTGCAGACCCATTGAAAAAGAAGTTAAGCATTATGGATTCTTAACTAATCTGGAGGTTTGTGATATCCATGAAATTACTTCAGAGTGCAACAAAAACAAATTATTTTTTTAATGACACATGTTTGGAAAAGCAGCTAGAGCATTAATTGATGTCAAAATCAAAAAAAGAAAAAGATTCTATAAAACAAGTCTGAAGGTTTTGCTTATAAATGTCTGACAAAGGAGTCAGGTGCAACAGAGCTCTTGTATTCTGTATAAACACAGTGGTTGAGAAATTAAACAATTACTTAGAAAAAAAAGATGCTTTGTCAAATAATTCTTGATATACCTGGAATCTGATATGATCAAATATTTAGAGTTGATAGATTTGCCAAGTTAGAGCATACTTTTTTCCTTCAAGCTATAACACAGATTGCAAGTTTTTTTCTCATTTAGATATTAGTTTTCAGTTTATTTTCAATCTTAAAAACTTAGCCAAGTTCCTGATTTATTCTATGTTGTATTTTATATTAAAGCGTGTTGAATAACACAATAGATTGTGACACTTACGGAAAAAGTTCGTATTACATTTTGAAACCTGCACACCAACCAGAATTAGCTGAAAAGGCTTAATATTTTCTTGATACAGGGTGATATAGTCATAATTATCTTTAGCCCTCCACCTCAGAATACTGGTGTCCCCTAAATTTTTGTAATTGGTCACTCTCTCATGCATCTATAAATGCATCCACTTTTCCAACTTTCCCGCAGCTCAGTACACACTATAGATGTAATGTTAGCACCTTCCAGAGTAGCCATATGTATGGAACAACTTTCCTCATTTTTCCTGGATGTATTGTATTGTTCATTTGTTAGCATTGAGCTTTTGGCCAACAGTAATTTAATGCATGCACGCAGAAGGCTTACATTATTTTCTGTTTAATGCACATTGTAACCTTGTTGTGCTTAGGAAAACTAGAAAGCACTTTGACATTATGTTTGAGGCCATTTTAAACAGTGAAATGCCAAAAAAGAAAAAGAAAAAAAAGCACAAAAGCGTGACATTCCATAAGTCATCAGTAAGATACTTTTCCACAATATTCCTGGAAAAAAAATAAGGCAGACCTTGAGCTGAGAATATACACATTGCTTGATTCAAATATTTTGTCCCTCTTAGAGTGTTTGAAAAGGACCACAAAAACCCTCAACTATTCATTCTAAAGTAACAAATAAATTGTAGAAAGGAGACAAATTCACAAATACTGAATCTGTGAATGTGAAGATGTACTATTTGATTAAATTGAAAGTAAAGGATAATGTTTTAAAAGTAAGATTAATTTATTTTCTATAATCAGAGATATGAATTTCTGTTTTGTAAAATATTGCTTCATGTAATACAGGATTTATTTTTCTGTTATTTTTTAGTTAATGGAGGTACTGTGACAGTAATCCAGTATTTCAGATATTTTTATACATTTTTATAACCACGTATGCACACTTAGGTAGATACGGAAAGAACAAACAAGCAAACAAACACACTGGGATTATGTTTTTAATTTTTAAATTAAGATAATCTAAGTTTAAATGTGCATTTTTCAGTTTAAATTTCAGAGAGTTTTGGCAAAGTTACACAAGCTTGTGAATACAATCACAAGTAAGACAAACAGGAATTCCAGCACTAAAAAAAAATTTCCTTCACACTTTAGTCAACTCCCTCCTCCGCCGTCTTGAATCATTAATTCATTTTCTGGCTGTATTTTCATTTTCTAAAATGTTAAAAAAAAAACCACCTAAAATTATATAAAGTACAGTCTTTACATCTGACTACCTTTACTAACTATTATTTATTTGGGACCAATATACATTCTGGAGTAATCAATAATTCATAGTTTTAAATTGCCAGGTAGTATTCCACATGTGATTAATTACACATCAGTTTGTCTTACAGTTACTCAAGTAAAGAACATCTGAATCATTTCTAGTTTAGTGCCATTTCAAATAAAGTTTCTGATTTTTTCAAATAATTAGATTTTGATAAAGAAGTTTCTCCATTATTTTTCTGTCCACAAGTTCATACAAATTTCCTTTTTATGTATTTTTTTATCCTTACTAGTTGTCATTTGTTCTTAGTATTTGCTTTATTTTGATCTTTTTACTTATTTTGTTTACTCGTCCATTGTTTCTTAAATTAGAAGATCAAAGCATTGGTTTGAATTGTTTCTTCTATTGTAACATAAGCACCTAATGTGATAAATTTCCCTCTAAAAACAGTTAATTTTTATCTCATACATGATATTTCCATTTTCATTCAATGCAAAGTGTGTACTTTCTAATTTAACTACACCTTCTGGGACCTTTGAGTTATATGGATATGTGTACTATAATTTTTCAAAATCTGGGTAACTTTCACACTTCCGTCTGATAATTATTTCAAATCCAATGCTTCTTTCATGTCACATCATAGTATATATTTTTTAAGTTCTTGTTTGTTTTATAGCACAACAGATGGTCTATTTTTATGAATGGTCCCTGGGTATTCTTTTGTTGGCTGGGTTTCCCTAAATATCAACATCTGTAGTAAATGTTTAATGGTGTATTATGTCTTCTGTATTTGCACTAATTTGCTTTCATTTATTCCATCATTAACTTAGAGGTAAATGCCGGAGTTCCAACCTATAATCATGAATTCCTGTTTTTTGTTCTGTCAGTTTTGCTTCACATATTTTTAAAAATTTGTTATTCCGTTGCTGGAATTTTAATTGCTGTTTTTCTTTAGCTTTTACATTCAGATACCTTCCACTGTATTCCCCTATACCATGCATGTTTTCCAAATTCTTTTTTGTTTTTTTTTTTTATTTACCAAGAACATGTATTGGTACATTGTATACATAGTGATCATTCATCATAGTTAATTTGTACCTGTACATGTTACATCTTGGTCCCCCCCCCTTCCATTCCTCCTTCCTTCCCTATTTACAGTAGCTTTATTTAAATTTTTCCCTTTTCCTTTTCTTTTCTTTTTCCTTACCTTCTTTTCCCCCTCTACCCTTTCTAACTCTCCTCCCTATTGAATATTTTCTTTCTTTTACCTAGTATCTATTATACTTTTTTGTCCTTATTTACACTTATGGTTTCTCATATCAGAGAAACAGTTCGATATGTACTCATGTATGTTTGATTTATTTCACTTAAGAGGTGCATCCATTTACCTATAAATATCTCAAGTTTATCCTTTTTATGGCAGAGTAATACTCCATTGCATAGAAAAACCACATCTTCTTTAGCCATTCCTTAGTTGTTGAGCATTTGGGTTATTTCCAAGACTTAGCTATTACGAACTGTGTTGTTATAAACATGGCTGTACGTATGTCACTGTGGTACGATGTAGAATTTTTATGTGTTGTATTGAAATATTTTCTGAAAATATTTTTTAAATTTATATATTATGAATGTGTGTGCATTTGTGTGTGTTTGTGTGTGTGTGTCTTTCTACATATAACAAACATAAAATTTGTTTTCTCTGTCTGATTATCTCAAGTATATGAGTACTTGAAAGTCTGTACCCTGTGTAGAATTATATGTACTACTTTCTTCCTTTGGTATTTTTTCTTTTTTTTCAATTCTGAGTTGTGTGCTCTCTTGGAAAGTTATTTTTGAAAATCTTTATGTTTAGCTTTAAGATAATCTCTACCACAGAGGATTCTCCATTGCTATGCCAGGTATCAGGGACCATTCCCTGCCTGGTATTTTGTATTTAATTCAAAATTTATATTTTTTAAGACTTAGATTATGTAAACTTGATCTGTAAATGTAGTTGAAAATGAGCTTTTTGATGTGACTTCTCAGATTCATTTTATCCTCCAGATTTGTTCATGTCTGTGGTAATTTTTTTTATCAGTTCTTTTCGTGTTGGAAGTAGAGAAAATGTATTTCAGTTTCCACTGCACGCTGAGGGTGTTGCTTATTTTGAAAGAGTCATCACCTTGTTGTGCTATTTGACCTTGTCTGTGTTCTTCTCCTGTTCTCCACAACTCTGAAAAATGTAAAAGTAAACTTCAAAATATATAAGACTTAGCAAATCCCATCAAACCAAAACCTGCTTCTCTGAGTTCTTATTTTACTGAGATTTTTAGCTTGATTCTTTCTATCTTTTAAGAACTCTGATATATTTGAGAATATTTCTTAGAGTTGGGGTGGCTACCGAAACATTGCTATAAATGAGACTTCTTTCCGAAGTTTTTAATTGCTACCTTTCTCTAGCTTACGAACTGGGAAGTTTCCAGATTCTTAAATAAGTTTTCTTAAAGTGTTTTGCTTGATAGTATCTTCTCTGATCTCTTTGAATTGCTACACTATTACATCCTGATATTCTTTATTATGATCCTATTTTATTTCAGTTTCTATGTATCTTCTATGTATCTATCTATATATCTGTGTGTGTGTGTGTGTGTGTGTGTGTGTATAGTCTATCTATCTTTTTTTTTTTTTTTTTTTTTTTTTTTTTTTTTTTTTTTTTTTTTTTTTTTTTTTTTTTTTTTTTTTTTTTTTTTTTTTTTTTTTTTTTTTTTTTTTTTTTTTTTTTTTTTTTTTTTTTTTTTTTTTTTTTTTTTTTTTTTTTTTTTTTTTTTTTTTTTTTTTTTTTTTTTTGGTGCTGAGTATCAAACTCAGGGCCTTGTGTTTGCAAGGCAGACACTCTGACCACTGAGCTAAGTCCCCAGCCCCAGTCTATCTTTCTTTTTACATGATGTTAAAATATTATTGCCTCTTCCAATGCTTTTAGTTTTGTTTTCCTTAGAAAGGGTATAAATGTCATACAATTTTTAAATTCTTGCTTTTCTCAGATGTATTTTCAATACGAATTGAGAATATTGCTTAATTTCCATTTAGTTTTATATTTTCTGATATTTTTCTATCATTTTTATTATATTCCATATCATTGCAGTCATTTGAAATGTGTTGAGATTTGTTCTCCAGCTCAGTTTTTGATCTATTTTGGAAAAAGTTTCATGTGTATTTGAGAATAAGTCCTAGTCATGGATAAATGTCATGTAGGGATTTCATAAGGGTCAGACTGAGTTTTCTTTCTGGAAAAATGTATAAAATATTGCGTTACCTTAATTTCCTCAAGGGCTTTGATTTGGTTTATTTCACTTTTGGCCTTATTCCTTCCATGTAACTCTCACTCTTAACTTGTGGCCTGGTTCCTTGAACAGGCCCTTATATCCTCTCTGGTTCTGCAGTAGGAACTGAGCAAAAATCTTGGCTAGATCCGAACTTGAGGCCTTTTCTCTCCAGCACTGAAGAGCTGCTAATATAGCTGCTGTAGTTACAGAAATAATGCTTTTTCTTTGAGGTTTCTTAAAGTTTACGCCATGTATAATTAGAATTTAAGATCAAACATATTTTGATTCTTCACCTTTTATGTATTCATCTCCTGCCTTGAGCCCTGACCTTTATTCCCACAGTTGTTCAGTGAATATAGAGCTTTCTGCTAATGTTCTGCCTTTTGATGATAGTTATTAGAAACTATCCTCTGTATAAAAAAATAGGATGAATGTGATACCTCTTGTTTCTCCCTATTCCTTAGTACTACTGAGCTTCAAAGCACTGTCTGAATTATAGCACTCCAAAATTTTCTGGGGAGAGATTTAGTCTAGTACAAGCTGTTCATTTTATTGGTAGCACCTGAAATCCTTGGCTACTTTTGACTCTGTTTCTATCAAAGTTGTATTTTCAATAATATTTACAGAGTTCTTAACATGTGTCAGTCTTTCTTCTTATCCTTTTAAGTATGAACTCATTTCATATAAATCCCTCTTAAATTGGATATTATCATTATATATGTATGTATATCTAATCATATATATATGATTATCATGTGTATGTTTAATAAAATCATGCCATATCATACATCTATATCTATAACTATATGTCTATATTTATATATAGATATAGATGTATGACTAAGGAAACTGGGGCAAAAAGGCAGTAAATAATCTATTCAACATGAATGAGTAGACGCAGGAGATCCTGAGGGCTTCTGCTATAGCATACATTCTCACTACTGTATCTATATTCCTACTCTGTGCCCTGAACTATATGTATGAATTAATAATTGACTGATATTTCAAGCCTGGATAGATTAAGTGACAAACATAGTCATTTGTGGACTTAAATCAGAAGAGAAATGCTGATATTTATCCCATTTTGTTACATGTCTGCTGCTTGTTATAGATTGAATTGGATGCTGCACAAAAGAACTGTGGAGGACTTAAACCCGCTAACCCAGAATGTGAATGTATTTGGAAATATATATGACTAACTAAGTTAAGATATAACTAACTGAGATGAGGTCACACTAGAGTAGATGTGTCCTTAATCAAATACAATTGTTGTAATTTTAAAAATAAAAGGCCTCAAAAATACAGGCATAGGGAGAGAATGCCATGGGGGGGGGGCAGATACAGAGATTGGAGCTGTGCAGTTCCGAGCAGTTGAGTGCCCAAGATGGTCATGAAACCATAGAATGTAGTAAGAGGCAAGAAGGCCAGTAAATTTCAGAGCAAACATGGCCTGCTGACTCTGATTTTGGATTCCCATCATGCAGGGCTCTGAAACGATACATTTTGTTGTTTTTAACTACCCAGTTTATGATACTTTGTTAGGGAAGCCCTAGAAAATTGGTATACCACCAATGGGTTTATTAAATCTTATCACAGAGAATTAACTGAACATCCACACTACTGTTTTAAATCTGTTCTTTCGTTAATATTTCTAGTATTCAGAAATAATGTTTTGAGTTTTAAACATAAAGTTCAGTGAAAGACAATTTCTCTCAGAACACCAGCCAAAAAGCATAATAATTTTCTTGAGAAAGTTTATTAGAGAATATTAAGAAAGCTACCATAAAATTAAGAATGATTAACTTTCTGTATTGCTGTTGAGTGCTGAGGAAAATAAAAAATATTATAGCTAGGATTCTAATAATGTGTTTGTTGAAAGTAATTGTGGAAATTACATATTAGGAAAAGAAACTCTAAGTAATTAAGGAATTTTTTTTCAGTTGGAACCATACATTTATGATTCAGCTACAACAATTGCTTAGATATGCCTTTATTCTCAAAATGTTTTAATAGATACTTTTATACACTTTAAAATAATATATACATAAAATGTATACAATTTTTATGGGAAAGCCCATATAATAATACATTAATCATAGAGTTTAATATCTTCTAAGAATTTGTAAGACAAGAGAAAACAAATTTAGACATTTATGCCTACAAATATCAAATATAATGTTTCAGTTACATCTATTTAATTCCTTAAACTATACAGAGACACACAAATGCACACACATGCGCACACGTGCGCATGCACACACACATACCATTATCACCACTATTATTCTTTGCTGGAATAATCAAGCAGGTATTATGAATACTAAACATACAGGACTCATAGGAATTTCAAACCTGCAGAGGATGCTCTTCTTGTTGAAAAAATTTCTTTTCCTGACATCCATGATATTCTTCAGTAGATGTCATTCTTGCTTTGTCTTTTCTCTTTCTCTTGCTGGCTGGTTTATTCTTCCCTGTCCAGCCATTTCTTGTTGAATCTACTCAAGAATGGACGTCAAGCTATTTCTTCTTACACTATGGTCTAGCCCAAGGGAATTGTATCCATTCACAAAAGTGTATCTATCACCTCTACTTCACAATGTGCCATTGTTTTATAACTGTCTTCTATTTTTTCCACCAAATATAGTCCATTTACCTAATAGCTTAATTAAAATTTTACGGATATCTTAAGGAAACTCAAGTTTAGTGTATACAAAACAAAACAGATGATGCGCCTCCACACCGCCTTAACTTCTACATTTCCTATTTTATTTATCTCAGTAACTGACCTGATTCAATCCATTTTCGCAAGCGAGAGAACTAGCAGTAAACTGTGACATGTCCATCTACTTCATTCACAATAGTTAATTTATCACCAAGTCCTCTATATTTTTCTTCCTTGACATTTCACAGATCCAATCTACTTCTCTCTCTTTCTCTGTCACCCAGTTCAAACTAACGCCTCCCACTGGGATGCTTATAACATCTTCTCAGTGTTTCATCCACCTTTACCCTGTCATCTGTTCTCCACACGGCAGGGGCAGTGATCTTTTTCATCCCCCCAATCTATGTTTGCTTATCTAAGCTCTTTCAACAACTTTAACTACCTTAAGACATTTGAATCTCTCTTAAGATAAACATGAACTACCACAGAACATCTCACAAATCCTTCATCTGAATGTTAGCTTCTTTTGCAATATATTTATCTTTTTCTTTATCCTAGCTTTTGTGAAATTTTTTCAGTGCTCTACCACGGAAAAATCATTATAATTTTCTTTCATCTAAACACACAAATCACTTCCTTTTCTAATTTTGATTGCCTAGACACATTTTAGCGCAAAACTCTTTGCATGAGAAAAATGTATTGTATCCTCTCTGTGGAGCTCAAACCACCTATTTCACCATATAGTATTATATCTCCTGATTAGCACTTAGCTCAACTACATCTTTGTGTATTTATGTCAAAATTATATATTCGAACTGTATTTTCTTCACCAGACTATAAGGTCTTATAAATTATGACCATGTTTATTTCATTATTCACTGATTAGTATTAAACATTCATGCTTTTCTTATAAAATAGTCATTAAACACTTTTCAAGTTACAAATGGAAACTGTCTTACAGATACAATATAGAAGGAAAGCACACATGATCATTTCTCTGAACAAACAAAAATTCTTGTCCTCTTAAAACTTCATTTTAGTGGGAAAACAAATGTAAAGTAGACATAAGAATGTTAAATATCGTTCCTATAATGAAAGAAGTTAAAGCATGGGAGATCATTGTCTGACATAGATTCTATTTTAAGTGCAATGGCTAAGAAAAAGGAAGGACTCATGGTAAAGGCGACAACTGAGAAGAAGCCTAAAAGAAATAATGTAAGCCAGGTATGGTAGCACATACCTGTAATCCAGCATTCTGGAGGCTGAGGCAGGAGGATCACTGCAAGTTTAGGCTACATAGTGAAACCCTATTTTAAAATTAATAATAATAATAATAATAATAATAATAATAATAATAATAATAATAATAATAATATAGAGAATCAGCTAAGGATCTGAGAAAGGCAGTTTATGGTTCTGGAGTGAAGTGCAGGACGAAAGTCCAGACGTTAGAGTTGCCAAATCAATCACTCAGGACCCCAGTGATATTTGAATTTCAGAAATACAGCATTCGTTTTAGTATAAATATGTCCCACATATTACAAGTGGCATTTTACACTAAAGAAGCAACTGTTGTGTTTCTGAAATTTAAATATAATAAAGCCTCTAGTATTTTTTGTTTAATCCGTGGATCCTGTGGTGAGGCAGCAAGAGTAGCTGAAATGGAAGGTATGAGGAAAATGCAGAGAAAAAACCAGAAACAGTTACAGTGAGGAGATAGGAAGGATCCTGAAGATAATTTTAAGACATTTATTTTAATATAAATATGAAGTGAATTCATTGAAAATGTTTTCAGTGGACTGTGGAGTAGCAAAATCCCATTAATGTTTCTAAAAGAATCATTATAGCTATTGAACAAATGAGTGAATAATCATGTTTAGTTACTTGAAATGATAAAGTTAGAGAATTTGTCAGGAAAAATAAATATCCTAAATGAATATAAAGTTGGAGAGAAGTTGGAATTTGGAGAACCAAGTCACATGTTAGTAAAAACATGTGCAAAATATTAACTTTATCTGAATAATCAAGTTATGAAAAATACATTTGTAGTAGTGATTATAGGGGAGAACCAAAGTGTAGTTATTACAGTGTTTACCATGGAACCAACTATTTAGGAAGTTTAAAAATCTTAGAAAACAATCACCAGAGTAACTTACTGATAGAGTATAATTTAGGTAAAATTTATCAGTGTATGGGAATTTCAAATAAGGTTACTCTAACTCTACAGAAGACCATACATTGGTAATAGTTACTGTATGAGTTTGGAAAAATTGCCAAAACAAAATACCACAAACTGAATTATCTGGCTGAATTCAACCTGGCTGAATTGGTCCGCTTTTTTCATTGTAACAAAATACCCAAAGCTGGATAATATCATAAAAATAGAGCTTCATTTGCCTTACAGTGTAAAAGGCCGAAAGTCCCAAAATAGGTGACTCCATTGACTTGACCTCTAGTGACGGCCTGAGGGCAGATGGCAGCTTGGCAGGAGCACATTTGGTAATGAGAGATCACATCAGAAGACTGGAAGCCAGAGAGCAATTCGGGATAAGGCTTAGTCTCAATGACAACTCTGGCAAGAGCCACCTCAGTCCCAAAAGGCCTGCTGTAATGCCTCTGGGAGGCCGCGCTCCCAGGGATCTGAAGACGGCCCAATTGTCCCCTCAACCTACAAATCTCTGCACCTCCCGCATCACTAGGAATGAAACTCCTAACGTGGGGAGTTCTTACGAAATCTATCCCAACCGTGGTATAAATGATAAATGAAAGAGATTTATTATCTCACAGTTTGAGGCCAGTGAGACGCCTAAGATCAAGCTGTTGGCAAGTTTGGTTCCTTCTGAGGATCTGAGACTCTCTCTTAGCTTCCCAGGGTTTGCTGATGATTCCTGGCATTGCTTGGTTTACAGAAGCATCACCAGATATCTGCCTTCAACCTTTCATGGTACTGTCCTTGTGTGTGTCTCCTTGTGTGTGACCGTCATATAAGAACACCACTCGTATTGGATTAGGACCTACCCTACTCGAGTATGGCTTCATCCTAACTAGATACTTCTCAACTTGTTCCCCAATAAAAGTTACATTCAGTAGTATGAGGGAGCAGGAAATAATTTAACCCTTAAGTGTTAAGACATTTTACAATTAACTGAAGTTTTAAAATTTTATAACAAAATTATAACAAATCTTATAACAAAACACTTCTGTTTCTATAACATTTTTGTAAGCCTAAATGTAGTTTTAATATATTAAACATTTTCATGTAACATTCCATATTTCACTCCTACATGGTTGGCATTGTTTTCTGTTTCTTACATAAAGCTTAGATGTAAAATAAAGAGATTATTTTGTCAGAGATTTTTACCCAGTGAATGAGAGAGTCCTTATTTCAATTTTAAATTATACAGGTCCGAAATTAATTTAGGTCACTAAATAGACATTTTATGGAAAAAGAAGGGTAATTCAGGAAGCATAAAGTATACGATGTTTTTCTTTTTGAGAATGTAGAAAGTACAACCATTTGTCATATCATAACGTTATGGGTGGGTTCTGATGTTCCTGGGTTCTTCCCCTCCTCAAGCAAAGCGAGGAGGGCAAAAAGTAGTTCTAAAGTTTTATTTAAAATTATAGAGAAAAGAAGAAAAGGAAAGTTGAACATAACAATAACAATACAGCAAAATGTGTACCGAGCCTAAAAGGCTCTGTAGGGGTCACCATAAAAGTAAATAGAGAAGAAGGGAACAGAAGGGAGGTCTGGGGAAGAGGGGGAAAACCAAGATACATCAAGTACAGGTACAAAATAAATGTGATGAATGTGATCGTTAAAAAAAAAAAAGAAGAAGAAAGAAAGAAAAGGCAAGATAGCCCTGGGGCTGGGTATGCAGATACTGTCTTCCCATGCGAGGGAGAAGGGAGAGCTCTCTCCCTGGTGGCACTGCAGAAAAAGAAGAGAGCTTGCTTCCGGTGTGGCTTCTATTTATAGAATGGAATTCCCATGAAAACTTGCCAGAAGTCCCTACTCTCTGCGTGAGAGGGGTAGTGCTTGAAATTGGCGCCTCAGGCTGACCTCAGGTCCAGGCCTCTCCCCCAGATCGCATTTGCCAGTCAGACTTAGCCATGCCCTATTCCTACCTCAGTACGATAACGTTTTAAAGAATGTTTAATAATCTAATACTTCTACTTTCATATTATTTATTTGAAAATTTACATGCCAACGTCTTTTGCTTTTCTATCTTATATTCAGAATATTTAAATCGTAGTTTCCATTTACTTTGAATTTTACTTGCAAGAAGTAATGCTTACCAGTGAACCCATATCGACTTTTTCTATTTGAAAGCCAATCACAAATTTCTTTTACTGCTGTCTTGAAATTCTATAGTCTATTTTCTATTCCAGGTGCACTAGAATGAAAGAGAACTGAAGGGATCTGTCAAATATTCACACCAAGTGACAGCAATGTACTAGTTATCGCCAAATCTTCCTGGGTTGAAAGAAGATATAGAAAGAAGAGAAAAGATTTATTTTCTCTTTCTTCGAACTTTTTTCTTAAGAAAGAGACCTCTTGGGTTAATTTTATACTTGAAATCTAAATTCAATTGGATACAAGTGAAAAATACTGTCAGATTAATTCACTAAGAAAGATTTCCACACATCTGGCCAATAAGAAGGACTCAGATGTGACAGTTAGGGAGAAATTCTTCACAGATCTGCTCCTAATTCTGCAAGTAAACCGAATAAAACAGTGCTAACTTTTGCTTTTGTCATTTTGCTATTGCTCAAGAGAAACAGGCAAATAATATTATTTACTGGAAGAAATGTGGTCAGGTATTGGGGATAATTAACTAAAAAGACAAAAATGAATTCAAGAAAAAATGGTAAATCTACAGTGGACTTGAGTATTTTTGTGGTAAAAATTGAATGTTATTCTTCCCTACATGTATAAAAAATATCTTGAAATTATTTATTAAATCCCTTTTAATATATATTGTTATTCATAACATTCTCTTTGATAATTGTTATTTCTAAGCCATTAAAATTATGGTTCCAGAATATTTTTAATGTATTTTGTATCTGTGGAAAGAAACTTCAATGTATGCTTATGTGGAATCAAATCTTAGGAAAATTTGGTAAGTTTGGTATTTCAAACTACATACTCACAAATACATCTATGACTATAATACAAACAAGATCAGAGTTTGACAAAATTCCATTAGAGAATTCAGAAATAAGAAAAATAGTAAAAAGATATATACATAATATCAGAATATATTTTGGCTCTCCTAGAATTATAGTGATTTATATCTGTTCTCTGGCATCCTTCTTGGTTTAACATTTGTTTTGGATATTTTATATTTAATAGGATATGATTATAGTAATATTATTTGTATTAAATCAGCCTAGGAGAGCTTGGAAGATTGAAATTTTGTATATTTTACTTCTGTTGCCTCCTATAATAATGTGTGAAATTCAGCATAGAAAGGTATATATTTACAATAATAATTGATTAAATCTGAGGGATTACTGTGTTTGACTTCTCTTGATTTTTTCCAGACTCAATGTGTCTAGCATGTCCCTTTCCAGACGATGTGTACAGAATTTGCTAAAATATTAAAGTATGATTGGCATGTGAGCAATGAGGGAGATAATTTGTCTGCTCCCAGAATATAGTGGGAGATATATTTAATGTTACTGTAACCTGCTAGCCTATGGCTGAAACAGCCCATTGTGCCATAACTTGGGTGGAGTTCTGCAAAACCAATGAATCTTCCAGGCCACTAGGTGGCCACATCTCTGGGAAATAATATTTTATATTAAAATAATGGATAAATACACATATTTGAACTACAGAATTAATAGTCCTGCCCTCAGCATTTTAAATATAACAGCAATTTATTGTGACAAGAACTGTGTCATTTACCATATAGATACATTTATGCCTATTTATGTTATTATTTTGTAACTCATTTTTATTTTGTGGTAAATCATTTAAGCAGCATAATTATGAAAACAAAAAAGAACCATGCATTTAATGAAAAAGTAATGTGGCTCATTTTCATTGTTGAAGAACAAAGATGATGAATGAAAAATAGCAGAAATTGTAATTTTTTTCACGTTTAACATGAGAGGAGGATCGTAGTTATAGCTTTGGTTACAAATAAAGTCAGATGATTCAAATTAAGAATGCACCTACATCAAATGTTAGTAATCTTAAGAAGGTTTTCCAGGAGGCCTTGCGGGAAGACGAGCTACAGGAATTTGGAATTTTGCACAGAAAGTTTGTCTCTTCTCCATTTACCTAGCTACACATGAATAAATGTTTTATACTTCCAGTTATCATCTAATACTAATTTATTTTGTTGCTCGAATAGTTCAAGTTTTGGGTAGCAGGAACTCTCAGTTGTCTCTTGAAACCCTTTGAAGTCCCATCATTGAGATTTCTATTGCTCTTTCTTTCCTTCATATTTGTGATTTCATTAATTTCTGACCCTACAGGATGTTCTACCCTCATTTTGCATATTCAGGTCCCCAGTCCTATAATCAGCTATTTCTGAAGGTACTTGGTTTTATTTTCTCAAAGAATAATATAGAAAACTTAGATCTGGATGCAAGGTAGACACTGTAAGTACCGGAGTGTTGTTTCTTCTAAGCTGACAGGGCAAAGAAACAAAAAAAAAAGTATATTAACACTCAATATATACATATAAACGTCTGTATGTATAACATCAGTATTGGGGGGAGGTGCTAGGGATTGAACTCAGGGCCTTGCACTCGCTAGGCAAGTACTCTACCACTCGAGCTAAATCCCCAAACCCATAATATCACTATTTACATTGTGCTAAAATGAAAGTCCATACTGATATCTCCAAATCTAATCCATTCCCACATTGGACCTTCCAGCTTTAACCTTTTGCTTACATGTAAATTTCCACTCCGAACATAGAAACTTTCTCCCAGCAGTAAGAATGCTGGTGTCAATTTGCTTCACTTTTCACTTCCACTGTCTATGCATAGACATGTCAGAATTGTTATCCCCATACCTCAGTGGAGTACAACTTTATTTGATAAAATACATTTGTTTTAATGTTTGGTCTCAGGAGGCTCTTCTCACTTTTAAAGTTACCCAGATCAGCACCTGTTCAATGAGGCTGTTTGATTAGTAAGACCCTTACCTTCTCTTCTCAGTCCAAACATCTCCTGACTTCTTAAGTCATTTCTTTCAGATGTGTACATAAGTTTTGTGCATGGCACAGTAAAGTTTGTTTTTAGCAAATGTATAATATTATGTATCCGTAATTATAGTATCTTTCAGACTGTACCATATAGAATTCCTCTGTTGTCTGATTCTCCCTTCACCTATTAACCCTTAATCCTGCCTGCTGAACCCAGGGCAAACAGAGTACTTCTTTATTGTTTCTATATTTTTTCAATAATTAACATATGTGGAATAATAATATTGCAGGCTGGCTTCATTGACTTATTAATGTGTAAATATTCATCCATTATCATTCATGGCTCACAAACTCATTAAATTTCTTACTTATGTTCCATTAAAAGGATGCATCACAGTTTTTTAACCATTCACCTATTGCAAAATATTGTGGTAGTTTTTAGGTTTGGGTACTTAAAATATAAAGCACCTATAAATATTCAGATACAATATTTGTGTGGACATAGTTTCCAATTCAGGTAGCTAGAAGCTTTCTTACTGGATTGTATGTTAAAAATACTTTCAGTCATTAAGAGACTGATAAACTACTAAAGTTACTTGTACCCTCGCAGTTCTACCAGCAATGATGAGAGTGTACTCTCTCCCCACGAGGAATGTACCCATTAGGTATTACAAACATGTACTAATGAATTAAAAAAAAAAAAAAAGGTGAATGATGCTTCTGAATCCGGCCCGGTAAAAACATTACGGTGAGTCCTCATCCCTTTTTCACCAGATCTAACTCTGTGTGACTTCCGGCTCTTTCTCAAAGTCAAATGACCACGAAAGGGGAACATTTTGAGTGGAGTCAGGGCATTAAGGTGGGTGTGAGCGTGCAACTAAATAAGATTTCCAGAAATGCTTCAGAAAGTGGTAGAAATGATTGGATAATTATGTTTGAAGGGAGGGTGAGTCATTTGAAGGGGATTAATAGAAATGTGTCTTTTACTGTGATTTTTTTTAAATCATTCAGTCTTGTTTGATCACCACACCTCCTATATAAATTTGTGATCTAATTTGAGTTACTGTCTAATAAAATCATAAAACTCATGTTTTGTTTGTTTGTTTGTTTTTAATATGGTTGCCTATTTATCCACCACAAATTGTTGAATAAGTCCTTTCTCTGTTGAATTGTCTTCTGGCCATTGTCAAAGTTCAATGGTTTTATTTGTGTGGCTCTATTTCTGATCTTTCCATTGGACTCCATTGATTCATGTCTCTCTTCTTTCTCTACTAATATTCTGTCTTGATTGTTGTAGTTTTATAATAACTCTTAAGTAAGTTAGCCTTCTAATTTTATCTTCATTTTTTTTCTGGGTGAATATTTAGGTATTCTCTCTCTCCATATAAATTTAAATGAATTTGTCAAAATTTACAAAATACTTTCTGGCATTTTGTTTGAGATTGACTTGAATCTATTGAAAAAGTTGAGAAGAAGTGACTTGTTAAGAATATTGAAGATTTCAGTTTATGCATGGAATATCCCTTCATGTAATTAGTTCTCCTTGATATCTTTGATTCATTTGGTAGTTTTTTCTTATATAGATCATAGCCAAAGTTTGTTAGACTCATAGGTATTATCATTTGTTTTGATGCTGCAGAAATTGACATTGCATTTTTAATTTAAAATTAAAATTGTGTTTGTATTTTCAATTTCCAGTTGTTCATTACTATAATAGAGAAAAACTATTAACTTTTGTATATTATTATTGCAACCTAACATTCTTCTAGTTGCTTATTGATTCCAGGTTTTTTTTTTTTTCCCAAATCTTTGGCATTTCCTGCTTAGTGGTATTAATTTCAGAGAAATTAGACTTCAAGACAAGGATAAGTATCTAGTAGAGTAAACGGCATTGTATATAATGTAAATCACTGTGAGGTCAAAACTCCAGGAAAAAATTATAATCTTTAACATATATACATCTATAAACATAAAATGAACCAAATGTTTGAAAGATATGAATTATTAAAATTCACAGAAGCAGAACTTGGTGAACTGCATAGAAAGATGTTTATTATAGAAATCAATTTAGGAAATAATATCCTTCAAATAAAGAAAGCGTTAGACCAGGATTACTTCACTAGTTATTTCTACCAAACCTTTATGGACCCAATGCTAATAATCCCTACAGTCTGTCCTAAAAGAACATAAGCAGAAGGGGCCACTTCCTAACTCGTTTCAAGAGTCTAACATTATTTCACTTGCATGATAATCAGGAAAAAACATTACAACATAAGTGACTACAGGCCAGTGTCTCCTGTGAACATACATGCAAAAATCCATTAACAATATTTCCAGTGTTTCTGGAACTGTATAAAGGAAACTGTAGTATAGAGCCTTTTCGGAATTTTATTTTTCCCTATACCAGGTATGGTGGAACACTCCTGTAATCTCAGCACACAAGAGGCTGAAGCAGGAGGCCTACAGCAAGTCCAAGGTCAGCCTGTGAGTTTAAGGTCAGCCTGAACTACATAGGAACACCCTGTCTCAAAAAAAGAAAAAGAAAAAAAAAGAAAAAAAGAATTGTAATGTGTTATGTACATGTACCAATTCCATAAAATGAATGTAATCATTATGTACTGAAAATATCTGCTGGTTAAAAAAGAATATAAAAATTATTTTTATATAAAATGTAAATTTAGACAGTTTCACTAGATAAAAGATGCAAAACACTGAAATGAACTAAACATTCACATATTAAAATAGAAGTGAAAAGAATGAATGATAAAAGATGACTATCAAATTGTTGGATAGAAGGAGAAATTCAATTTGATTCAAATGAAATTAAGCAAAGAAAATAACCTACTTTCAGCTAATACACTATAGTGG